>JARKHS020002354.1:0-2500 GCA_030143305.2 Amblyomma americanum
AACCTTTTTTTTTTTTTTTAGTGGGAAGGGGGGGAGGCAAGACTTCGAGTTTATTTTGCTATTTATTTATTTAATGCTCATTTACATGAATTTTATATATTTTCTTATTTTTCAATGTTCAAAGGTTGACGCAAACTGTCAGGTTGCGGTTCTCGCCCGCGCTCAATTTAAAGCTGGCAAGGAACCTTGGGGATAAAGAACCAACAGCAACTACTACAATCTGGAAAAATGTGGAAGCATTTGCACGTGGCCACGATCAATGGAGATAAGTCTGGTTGCATCTAGCATTACAAAACAAAATGATAAAGCCGAGTGCCTGCAGTTTTGAGTGCGAACGAACAAACGGTGCAAATATTCACGGCAATATAAAGCGAATTGAAATGGGAAGTTTTATAGGTGGGAAGATTTACAGACGTGGAGTTATCAATTGCATTTAAAAAGTTTGTGCATAGTTTGTTTAAATTCTGCTAATCATGATCATGCACACGGGTCAGACAGTCGACTTCTGTTGGGGCATATGACTGGTTTAGGTTACTCATATACGAAATGCTTTACAACTGGCTGCGAAGCCAAGTAGCTCAGCCCCACTGTGATTTGCATTAAAAGAATCCTAGAACTGAAATGTTTCAGTTGTCAGAAATCTGATCCAAGTGCAAGCAGATAATTGGAGACGAAAGGGGGGGGGGGGGGGGCCGACCGTCTCCCCCCCCCCCCCTGTTCCGGAGGTCCCTGTCAAATACTATCCAAAGTTCTACCGTCCTACTTCAATCAGATTCGCATCGTTTTCTATGTATCGTTATGCGGCGTCCTGTTAGCGATCATCCTTGGCTAAACTGCGAAAACTTCGAGATTCATGCCGAAGCCAAGCCAATTAGGAGGCAGAATCAGATTCTCACTTTATTGCATGCCTTATTGCTTTTTTCTGTTTTTCTCCCCACGCGAGTAGGTGGGCAGAGCTGTGGTGTAGGAGGCTTCGAAGCTAAATGCATATCTGTCATTACATTTATTGCTCAAGTTTTCAACGAATTTGCTTCGCTTAATAATTTGTTAACACAACCAAGCAATCGACTATATATAGCCTATTCTGAAAACACAACCCACTAATAACGGCCGCGGTTATAATCGACTTAGTCAGAATTAACCGTCAAAATGTGTGTTCGGGATATGGCACTGTGTCTCAGATAAAATGAACAACTGTGGATGAGCCCCTCGGTTCGTACAAGAATTAAGGAGTCATTTCATTTACTCGGCCTCGCAGTTGAAAAAACCCGCCGCTATGGCTCTGTGATTAGAGCACTCGGCTACTGATCCGGTGGTAGTGGTGAAAAACTTTTATTTGGTGGAATAGAGAGAGTTTGGGCCCACAGCGTGGCTCTGTTACATTGTCGGCATCCCTCCTCCGGCACACCGCATGACGACGCCCCGCCTCGCGCCCATTTCACTGGGGCCTGTTAGGACTCCATTGAGGAGCAGTTGAGGAGCGCAGTCTCCCATGACTCGAGACCGACCGCCCAACCACACGGGGACAGCAACACGGCTAGTCACACGGGGACAGCAAAGGCCTTTAAGTATCAGGTCCTTATATCCAAAGGCGTAAGGAGTGCAGCTATACGGCAAGAATGTTGCGCCTTTGCCGCTAAGGGCCTTGGAGGCGAAGGCGCTCGTCAGAGACCTTTGGGGCCCAAAGGCGCGGCCTTAGAGAACCTGCGATCGCAGTGCCATCCAACGTCAAAAAGTAAAAGCAATACAAAAATAGATACAGCCAACAATGTTTGAAAATATTTTTTTTACAATACGAAAGGTGTGCCTGGCTTTGCTTTTTGTGCGGGCGTTTATATTTTATGCCCAGGTTTCAAGGCAGTGAAAGTGTTGCAGCAACACCGAGTACCCCTGGTGGCCAATGCAATACACAAAACCTGCTGCTGCTGATGAGAGTAGCTGTTGCAGTACTTTTAAGGAAGCTATCAGAATAAAAAAAAATTGTCTGAGCTCAACGAATGAACAGAATACCCCACTTTAATTTTAATACACTCACTTCAGCCGCCTCGAGCACAGCAGCGGGTGCTAAGCCTGAACGAATGTTTCACCTTTGTGCTGCACCGTGTAGCCGCGTCGCTGCTCCTTTAAGCTTTCGCTCTTTTGGTCAAAAAAGGTGCCTTTGCTGGAAAGGCCTTCGCTGGAAAAGGCGGTGGATGTCGCTATAATGTGTTACGTTTTCCCTAAACCGCAGCAGCGGCTGGTTTGTCTGTTGTTGGCAAGCAGAACAAATGATACTTTTTGGTCTTGGATCAGTGGCAGCCCGTCTTAGAATTTGAGTGGCTAAGGGGGAGATCTCCCTTGCCAAGTAATGATCACATGCTTTTCGAGAATCCGTGATGATTATTCTGGAATGAGGGCCCGCGGCAGGAAGCGCTATCGATACTTCCTCGGCTCGCGCTGAATGATGATGATGATGGCCTCTGGTTGAATGGCACGTACCCACGGTGGGGGATTGGCCAGG
>JARKHS020002354.1:7500-38161 GCA_030143305.2 Amblyomma americanum
TATCGGCGCGGTTCAGGTGTCCGCCGATATATGAGACAGATACTGCGCCATTTCCTTTCCCCCAAAACCAATTATTATTATTATTAACATCAGAGGACGATTCCTTTCCGGAAACATTCCTTCCAAGACATAAGCTACGTCATCTACCTCTATGATTTTGCACTACTATTGCGCCTTACAGCCACCTTCGCTATATTTGGTATATTTCCTCGTTATATCAGTTAATAAGTTCTATAACAGTGAGCATCACAACACGATGAATCGTTTGACACCATCCGGTACCCCTGCGACAAACGGTTCGGTCGTAATGGCCGTCTGAAGGTCCTCGTAATCCATGGTTTTGGGGCGGAAAGGTCGTCGGTGTGAACCCCACACATAATTTGGGCTTCATCTGAATTAGTAATTTTATCCTCAAGTACATGCCATGTCATGTGACACCACTTCGAACATTCTGCTTCAAACGGGTGGCCCCAAATTTTATACAAACGGTGGTCTCAGGGGGATCCCATTTGATGGCCTCTATACTGGGAGATATATGACGGATCGAAAGTGTCAGTATCAAATGAGGCGCTACGCGCTCACTGTCGTTGTGTGATAGAGGGTGGTCACGTGCTAACTGTTTTGGTCAATTTGACCGTCATTGCAAACAGACGCGTCCTTGACACACGCAAGGAGTAAGAGTACTTTAAAAAAGATGCCGCCACCGTCTTGGATTTATATTCAAATGCGAATTTGACATCTTGGATTTATAAGTGACGTCACCAATCAATCACCCATTCAGTATACGAATGACGTCACCAATCAATAACCAGTTGCGTTGCTATATCGATTTACTATGGGGGTCACCATCTTGAATTCCTCGGACTTAGAAAATATCACGCCGAACGGAGGTGGTAGCAGACCCAAAGAAATCGAGAAACGCGATGAGTAAGAGCTAACGCTCTTAAAATTTGTGTGCAGGGCGTGCAACCCGCTCTTTGGGAGAACACCTTCAGGCGTGTATGTACTAGTAAGTGCTTAACCGTGATGACGCCTTGGTATAATAATGAGCATAACTAGTAGTGAACATAAGAATGTCCACATGTAATACGTCATCGGAACGAGGAAGTTTAGCCTAATTAACGCTGATTAGGTAGATTCATTACCGAAATTCATCAGTTATGTATGCCGCTTTGGGACACGGAAAACCACAAGTGCTAAACACGTGACATGACCGTCAGCTTGACTTTGAAAAAGAATTTAGCGAAATGTAAGACTAACAGTGGGTGGCGGGTGACGTCATGTGTGGTATATAAAGAAAAATGCTGATGGTTTAACTCTTCTAAACCTAGTTATACGAGGCGAAAACGGGCGATATCCGCGGAGTGGTCAGATGTCGCTTGTTGACGACGTTTCAATATGTCTTTAATGGCTCATCCATGGCGACTGCTGCCGTTTATTGTTGTTGTTGCGACTGTAGGACAGACAAACAGAGAGACAGACACACAGAAAAACTATTTCTGCAAGTGAGTTTTACACCCTGCTGGGTTCCTGGGCCACTGCGCGGTCCCGCACTGCATCATGTAGGTCATGTCGGGACATGACGTCGGCAGCCCGAGTAACCGCTGCAAGCTGTGATGTCGGGTCTGCAGACGTGAGCAGGACCTCCCAGTCCTCCCAGCTCGAGATGGCGTGCTTTCCCGGCGGGGAAGGTCAGCAGGGCAGCCGAAAAGGATTGGGAGAGTGTGGCGTGAGGGTCACCGCATAGGGAGCATGCAGGGGATGTGCCGCAATAGTGGGATAAAAACTGAGGGGATGACAGAGAGCGGGCCTGGAGGCGTCTGAGGAGGTTCCCTTGGGAGTGCGTAAGAGAGGGGCGCGGAGGGGGGTACGTCCGACGGTCCAAACGGGGTATTTGCGTGAGCTCTGCAAAGGTGTGCGCCCGCTCCCTCGAAAATCCTGGATCGAGACTGTCCTGAGCCCGGCAAATCAAACCTCGGGCCAATTTATCGGCAGCCTCGTTTCCGGGGTTCCCACAGTGAGCCGGCACCCACTGGAGCTCTACCCTGCGCTGTAAATTTTGGGTAGGGGTGTTCAACAATTGCCAGGCAGTGGTGCGAATCCTGCCCCTAGCAAAGTTGGACAGAGCCGTTTTGGGGTCGCTGAAGATGTATTGGGCGTCCGAACGTGCAAGGGCTATAGGGCGATGGCGGTCTCCTCTGTCTCCTCGGACGTAGAGCCCGAGGGAAGACGGTGAGTTAGGGGGTGAGGTAGGGTTTGATTGTAAGCAACTGCTACCGCTTCATGCGCTGTACATGCGGCGTCTACCCAAACGGCATCGTGGGCTTGCCCATAATACTTATGGAGGGCATTAGCGCGAGCTACGCGGCGAGGGGTGTGATATTGGGGATGGACGTTTCTAGGAAGGAGCTTCACAACGAGAGGTGTAGGATGTGTCGAGGGATGGCTATAAGGGTTGACTGGTTAGCCGACATATTGATGCGAAGGGTGGAGGTATATGGCGGCCAGTGGCACTCGTGGCAAGTCTGCGTCTGAAGGTGCGCGTCAGCTAGTTCCTGAATGGTGTTATGCATGTCTAGTGCAAGGAGTGTGGCTGTGCTAGTGCTACGAGGTAGGTTTAGGGCTGCCTTAGTCGCAAGGCGGATCATGGCGTTCACGCGTTCGGTTTCCGTGCGGTTCAATTTGAGATAAGGGGTTGCGTATAGAATGCGGCTAAGCGTAAATGCATACACTACTTTCATGTTGTCTGCTTCGTCTAAACCCTTGTTAAGGGAGGATAAGAATGAAATGGAAAGTGCACGGGCCTGCCCACTGGCTCAAGCTGAGCCACAGTCGCTGCCACATGCAGACAGTAAGAGAGTTGAAAGACTGCAGCAACGCTCCTTTTATACTAACCGAAGAATCTGTAGCCATTCCAAGGCTATGAATCAAGCGCTGGAACACGAGCCCGGCGACGACGGCAGGACGGCGCAGCTGGAGCGTGGTGACGTCATGGCGGTCACGTGATGATGAAACACACGCCGATCAAGCTACGGAAGGGAGTAGTAAAGCTTTTGCATTAAAAATGTAAGTCATGTGACTTAGTATGACGTCAGTCGGCGGGTTGGAGAAGTGCAAACCGAGGCTGCTCTCGCCACTGACGGCGGCGATGTGATCTTAAGTCGAACATTGAGGCAGTGTTGGCGGATAATTTTTTTTAGGTAGGGGGTGAAGTCAGATGGTCCCTCACATAATGCGGAACCTTATGGGAGTTAATGGGAAAGAAATAGCGGAGTAATTGTCTCACATCTCGGTGGACACCTCAATCGCGCCGTAAGGGAAAGGAGGAAGTTGGGAGTGAAAGAATGAGATTAAGGGGTGCCGTACTGGAGGGCTGCGGAATAATTTCGACCACCTTGGGAACCTTAACCTGACGTCGAACAGCACACGGGTGCCTTGATGCGGTTTAGGCTTCCATCGAAAATGAGACAGTTGCTGCTCCTTTGAAATCCAATTTAATTGTTTGCTAATCTACAGTGGTCCACGAAATCCTTTGCAGGGCTCTCCGCTACTTGTACCCGCCGCGGTGGCTCAGTGGTTAAGGTGCTCGTCTACTGAGCCGGAGTTCGCGAGATCGGACCGGGCGCGGCGGCCGCGTTTCGATGGAGGCGAAACGCAGCAGAGCAGAACAGTGGGTCTAAAAATCAACATGCAGAAAACCAAAGTAATGTTCAACAGCCTAGCAAGAGAACAGCAGTTCACAGATGGCACCAAGGTGCTGGAAGCGGTAAAAGAATACATACACTTAGGGCAGGTAGTGGCAGCTGATCCGGATCATGAGAGGGAAATAGCTGGAAGGATAAGAATGGGGTGGAGCGCATATGGCAGGCTCTCTCAGACCATGAATGGCAGTTTACCGATATCCCTCGAGAGAAAAGTGTACAACAGCTGTATCTTATCGGTACTCACCTACGGGGCAGAAACGTGGAGCCTTACGAAAAGGGTTCAGCTTAGGTTAAGGGCAACGCAGCGAGCCATGGAATGAAAAATGATAGGTGTAACGTTAAGAGAGCGGAAGGAGGCAGAGTGGGTGAGGGAACAAACGCGGGTTAATGACATCCTAGTCGAAATCAAGAGGAAAAAAATGAGCTTGGGCAGGGCATGTAATGCAAAGGCAAGATAACCGCTAGTCCTTAAGGGTAACGGAGTGGATTCCAAGAGAAGGCAAGCGTAGGAGGGGGCGGCAGAAGGTTGGTGGGCGGATGAGATTAAGAAGTTTGCAGGCATAGGGTGGGCGCAACTGGCAAAGGGCAGGGTTAATAGGGAGAGTCATTTGCCCTGCAGTGTGTGTAGTCAGGCTGATGATGACGATTAAACGCAAAGGCGCCCGTACGTTGTGCAGTTTCAGTGCACGTTAAAGATCCCCAGATGGTCGAAATTATTCCGGAGCCCTCCACTACGGAACCTCTGCCAATGGGGTTCCTGGACTAAGGACTCCACTCACTATTTTTTTACTCATAAATAATGTTTTATTCATTCATTCCGGCAACGTTTTTGGGCTGAGGGTAGTCAGAACTAAAAGAAAAATTCTTTCAACAGACCCCAACGCCCGTTGTATAGCATTGATTTCGAGTCCCTTCGCAACTTTCTTGGCATTATCATAATGGAGCTGTATAGAGTGTTAGCATAACTCCTCTGTGCAATCAACCGCCCTGCCTTCATCTACCGCAAGAGGCGCTCCAGCAATCCTGCCGCGCTGCCCAGGTCAAGGCTCCGTAAGTCGAGCAGAAAACAAGCGAACAGATGAGAGGGACGCGACGCGACGATGGGTGGCGCTCGTGTGGCGGCGGCGGTCGCCTAGTAGGCGGAGGCGTTCGAAGCCGAAGTGACGTCGATTGCGTCATTCGCATCACGCCGTGCGAGGCCACAACTACAACGAACGGCACCGTTTTGAACTGTTCAACTGACGAGCGCGCCCGCGCGCTTCGTCAAACGGCGAATGAAACCGCTTCCAGCCTTTGCAAAAATGTGACGTAATTTTATGTCGACGTACCGTCCTTTTCAGAAGTTTTGGGGGCAACGGGTCTGCGTAGCGGCACACGTGTCTCATCGGAGGAGCCCGACAGCGAATGTCAGAAAGGGTAGACCGCAGGCGAGCGCTATGTTAACGCGACCGCAGGGTCCAGAAGAAAACGCGTTGGCATAGAAACTTGTGGGAATGATTGTACAAACAAAGGAAATAAAAACTTTACAATCGTACCGAGATAGGCGCGCGAGCCGTGGAGATAGCGACAGATCTTGACAAGGTGTGTTAAAAAGTGGGGCACAATCGCTGCTGGAATAAAAGGGATGATATCGTGCAACTCGTCGGCCCATCGTCACGAACGAACGAACGAACGAATCAACGAACGAACGAATGAATGAATGATCACTTTAGTTAATAGGTCCTTACGTGCCAAGGCAACACCGCGGGCTATGAGACACTGTAGTGGAAGACTGCGCCGTATTAGAGAGGTAGCATAGCGCGATCCACTACCGTGATCCATTTCCGCGCGCCGCCAGTTCGCGCGCTGATTGGTCCCGACGCCGCGTGCGCGCAGTTGGCCGGCCACTGGCGCCATCTGGCGCCTTCAGAGTGATCTGCGCATGCGCAGTGGTGCCTCGTGGAAGCGGATCAGGGCAGCGGACCACTGATCGCGCTATGCTATAACTCTATTTAACGTGCGCTAAGGAATTAGAATTACATAGTTACGTTCTTTGCCGCGGCGGCTGCATTTCGATGGAGGCGAAAAGAAAGAACCTCCATGTACTAATGAATGAATGTCCCCTTACAAAAATGGCAGATATGACTCTATATACAAAAAAATCCAGATATGGAGGTATAGAGAACTGGGCAGATCTGGGCAAATATGTCATATATACAATCCTATATATCCACAGCTGCCCAATTCCATATATATCCCTATCTGGAACATCATATAAGGTAGTATATGTAAATATGGTCCATATACGGCCCGATCTGCCCAATTCCCTATTCATCCGTATCTGTAAATGAGGTCGTATATGGAAATATAAGTAAATATGGCCCATATATGGCCTGATCTGCCCAATCCCTACATATCCATGTCTGGAAATGAGATCATATATGGCAGGATATGTAAATACGGCTTATATATGCAATATCTGTGCATAACCATATATATCCATATCTGAGCAGAACCCATATATGGAAACATGCGCATACATGGACATATAAAGCGAGGTATGCCTATTTCCTATATATTTAGATAACCCTTTGCTCGCACTGAGATGGTAGCAGCTTAAGCTTTGTCCTAGGGCAATTAGTCAAATGATAACCAGCTGTCGATGCAATTGCAAATATCAATGAGAGTCTAGTTTCAGCCACATATTGGTGCGCGTCGCAAGAGGAGCATAAATGTTTCGATTGAGCTGAACTGCGCAAAATGTCGCCACTTTGGTTCTTGGTGTGCTTGACGTAACAGTTTTATACCGGCAATAACTTTGCGTGCGTGTGTACTATAGTGTACAGCTAGAGCTGATGAGCGACTGGCCACAAGGCGTGGCTCATGGGCTTGCAGTTCTTGCGGCATAGTATTAAAGTTGCGACACTGGAGCTCATGAACAACGATTTCCTTGTGTGTATTCTGGGCAGTAAGAGCAGCGCAGATAAATAAATAAATAAATAAATAAATAAATAAATAAAACAGCACACGGTTTAGCATGGTTAAGCGCGGGGCATCGTTCAGTAGTACTGTTTTATTTAACAAGTGTTCTAATAAGTGCTGATTAATTATTAATTAATTATTAATCAAGTATTATCTCACGCAATTAATTAATTAATTAAAATATATTTTTATTCATAGTTACGGTGGGCACTTAACGTCCTTACAAGCTAACTGCCTAAAGACCTTTACCATAAAGGCTGTATAATACAGCTGGGCGCCCTACCCCAGCTGGTGTGTGCAAAGTGTTGTGCGCGTGTGTTTTTCCTTTCTTTTATTAACTCTGCACGCACGCAACTTGCACAAATGTATTATTGTGTAAATAGTGTATCTATCACCTCTCCCTCTATCATTTCTTACTGTCCCCTCAATACTATCATTTCACTTCTTCAAACTGCCTGCTATCCTTTATTTCCGCTGCCCCAGCTCAGGTGCCGCCCCGTAGTGATGGCAGATGCCGGGGTTAGAGAAAATCTTTTACCTTCCTTTTTATTTTACATTAAACACTTACTTACTTATTTATTTAATTACTTTACTTCACTCACTCACTCACTAACTTACTTCTTACTGTACACAGGAACCCTAAGAGGGGGGATGAGATTCGGAAGTCTGCCGGGACAAGGTGGCCGTATCTGGCACAGGAGGGATATGCGAGAAGCCTTTGTCATGTAGTGGACCTAGTTAGGCTGATGATGATGATTATTTTCTCTATCTCTGGAACGGGGAATATTGCCACGTAGGCCGTTCTGACTTGCAGCGATGGCGTAGAGGTAGAACATCCGCCTCGCGTGCAAGAGGACCGGGGTTCAAATCCTGGTGCCGCGCAATTCTCCACCGGGTTTAAAAAAAAAAAATCCGCGTGTCGATGGAATTGCATAACCAGGCCTGGAGTGCGGCCTTATCTCGGTGACCAGAACCGACAACGCACTCTCTCACCAGAGCAGGATTTGGCCACCCTGGTGTAGTACTTGGCCACAACCTTCTATGATCAAACCAATTAACCCTCGGCCCTCAGTCCCCAGCGGCTGCAGAGCAACTGACCAAGGCGGCGGTCACACCTGTGACGCAGCGGAGGGTGCTAAGAATCTCTGGCTCCGGACAGGCCGCCATTGGAATCTGAACCTGGCAACGTTTAACGCTAGAACTTTAGCTAGTGAGGCTAGCCTAGCAGTGCTGTTCGAGGAACTAGCGGGAATTAAATGGGATGTGATAGGGCTTAGCGAAGTTAGGAGGACAGGTGAGGAGTATACAGTACTAAAGGACGGACACATACTGTGCTATCGCGGGTTAGAGGATAGACGAGAACTAGGTGTGGGTTTCCTCATTATTAAGGATATAGCTGGCAACGTAGAGGAGCTCTACAGTATTAACGAGAGGGTAGCAGCTATAGTAATTAGGCTGAATAGGAGGTACAAGCTGAAAGTGGTGCAGGCCTACGCACCCACATCCAGCCATGATGACCAGACCGTTGAAAGCTTCTATGAGGACGTAGAATCAGCAATGAATAGAGTAAAATCGCAGTACACTGTACTGATGGGCGACTTCAATGCGAAGGTGGGCAAGAAGCAGGCTGACGACCACGCGGTAGGTGACTATGGGATAGGCTCTAGAAATAGCAGGGGAGAGTTATTAGTCGAATTCGCGGATAGAAATAATTTACGGATCATGAATACCTTCTTCCGCAAACGAGAAAACAGGAAGTGGACCTGGAAGAGCCCCAATGGTGAGATTAAAAATGAAATAGACTTCATACTATGCGCTAAACCTGGCATCATTCAGGATGTGGCCGTCCTCGGAAGGGTGCGTTGCAGCGACCATAGAATGGTAAGGTCTAGAATTAGCCTAGACTTGAAGAGGGAACGGAAGAAGCTAGCGAAGAAGAAGACCATTAACGAGTTAGCCGTAAGAGGAAAAGCACAGGAGTTTAGGATAGCGCTGCAAAACAGATACTCGGCTTTAACTGAGGAAGATGATCTTGATGTTCATTCAATGCACGATAACCTGACATCAATAATTACGGAGTGCGCAGTAGAAGTAGGCGGTAGGGCAGTTCGAAAAGATACCGGGAAGCTATCTCAGGTGACGAAAGATCTGATTAAGAAGCGCCAAAACATGAAGGCATCTAACACTACCGATAGAATAGAACTAACGGAGCTATCAAAGTTAATAAATAAGCGCAAGGTAGCCGACATAAGGAAGTTTAATATGGAGAGAATCGAGCATGCTCTAAAGAACGGAGGTAGCCTAAAAACAGTGAAGAGGAAACTAGGCATAGGTAAAAACCAGATGTATGCATTAAGAGACAAGCAGGGCAATGTCATTAGCAATATGGATAAGATAGTTAACGTAGCCGAAGAGTTCTACACAGACCTGTACAGTAGCCAATGTAATCAGAACGCTAATGAGAAAGACAGCAGTGCACAGCAATGCGTCATCCCGCCAGTAACGAAAGATGAAGTAAAGAAAGCCTTAGAAGCAATGAAAAGGGGAAAAGCAGCTGGGGAGGATCAGGTAACAGCAGATCTGTTGAAGGATGGAGGGGACATCGTGCTAGAAAAACTAGCCGCCCTGTATACGCAATGCCTTGTGACCTCGACTGTACCAGAAGCTTGGAAGAATGCAAACATTATCTTAATTCATAAGAACGGAGACGCCAAGGACTTGAAAAATTACAGGCCGATCAGCTTACTATCCGTTGCCTACAAAGTATTTACTAAGGTAATCGCTAATAGAGTCAGGGCAACGTTAGACTTTAATCAACCAAATGATCAGGCAGGCTTTCGTAAAGGATATTCTACAATAGATCATATTCACACCATCAATCAGGTGATAGAAAAATGCGCAGAATATAACCAACCTCTATATATAGCTTTCATTGATTACGAGAAAGCATTCGACTCAGTGGAAACCTCAGCAGTCATACAGGCATTGCGTAATCAGGGGGTAGAAGAGCCTTATGTCAAAATACTGGAAGATATATATAGCAACTGCACAGCTACTATAGTCCTCCATAAAGTCAGCAATAAAATTCCAATAAGGAAGGGCGTCAGGCAAGGAGACACGATCTCGCCAATGCTGTTCACCGCATGTTTGCAGGAGGTATTTCGAGGCCTGAATTGGGAACAGTTGGGAATAAGAATAAATGGAGAATACCTAAATAATCTGAGATTTGCTGATGACATTGCCTTGCTGAGTCACTCAGGAGGTGAACTGCAAATCATGATCAATGAGTTAGACAGGCAGAGCAGATCGATGGGTCTAAAAATTAACATGCAGAAAACCAAGGTAATGTTCAACAGCCTAGCAAGGGAACAACAGTTCACAATTGGCAGCGAGAGCCTAGAAATTGTGCCGGAATACGTCTACTTAGGGCAGGTAGTGACAGCTGATCCGGATCATGAGAGGGAGATAACTAGAAGGATAAGAATGGGGTGGAGCGCATATGGCAAATTCTCGCAGATCATGAGTGGCAGTTTACCAATTTCCCTCAAGAGGAAAGTGTACAACAGCATAATCTTACCGGTACTCACCTACGGGGCAGAAACGTGGAGGCTAACGAAAAGAGTTCAGCTTAAGTTAAGGACAACGCAGCGAGCCATGGAAAGAAAAATGATAGGTGTAACGTTAAGAGATCGGAAGCGGGCAGAGTGGGTGAGGGAACAAACACGGGTTAATGACATCCTAGTCGAAATCAAGAGAAAGAAATGGGCTTGGGCAGGGCATGTAATGCGAAGGCAAGATAACCGCTGGTCCTTAAGGGTAACGGAGTGGGTTCCAAGAGAAAGTAAGCGTAGCAGGGGGCGGCAGAAAGTTAGATGGGCGGATGAGATTAAGAAGTTTGCAGGCAAAGGGTGGATGCAGCTGGCAAAGGATAGGGTTAATTGGAGAGACATGGGAGAGGCCTTTGCCCTGCAGTGGGTGGAGTAGGGCTGATGATGATGATGATGATGATGAGGCCGTTCACCGCCCTGTTTCTACGCTGACGACCATAATATACTATTTTGGGGACAAAAGTCTTAGGGACTCGCGGATGGTGATCTTGGCGTAAAGCTGTGACCTGCGCCGACGATCACTTCATTTACTGGAACACATACGAGAATCAAAATCAAACTTTTGCTGCTACAAGTTTGGTGTGCAGCTAATGAACCTATGCGCTTTGGCTGGTGCTCGAGCGTCCTGGGGGCTTTTGGTCCCCGATAGTACACATGCAACCCGTCAACGACGCCTCCAGGCGCCAGCACTACGCATTAGCACCAATACGATAGCACAGACCGCTTAACTTAATGCAAAAGCATTACTAGGCTCTGTCGGCACCAGATTTGTCAGCAAAACGTGGATGCAAAATGCGGACGCAACAAGTGTCCGCAGAATGGGTCGCCTGATGTGACGTCATCAGCTGGTAACATCAGCAGTCATGAATGATCGAATGTGTGTGGCACTTGGTATAAAAATGGTGTATCAGTATTCATCGGTCATTACCATTAGTCATTATTTAGCCATCATAAATAATGATAGTAATTAATAAGGGTACTTAATAAACGTAATTAATTTGGTTAGTTAATGGGCCGTCGAGTTGTAGCATCGGAGATCGAAGAGTGGCGGTCGGATCTTAACGGAGTAGGTAAGTAGGTGTAGAAAGGAGTCGACTAGGAGCCACTGACGTCGAGGCAAACGCTAATGCTTTCGCATTTCTCCAGTGCAGTCCCTGCAGTGATCTCTTAAGTTTTTCCTCTCGACACATCGGCCTGGTGCTCGAGGTGTTTTTTTTTCCATCTTGCGCGGTGTCGTGTTTACTACTGGCGCAGCTCCCTCTGTCTTTATTTTTGCCTTTCCCATTGTTTAACGACGCGATAAAGGGGAGGACCACAAGGACATGGCACAATTGTCTCCATCGCTGCGCCGTCGGCAAAGCACGAACCTTGACTGTATACAATACAACTTACTAAAACGGACAGAACCCGGAAATGTGGCAAACGACGTGGCGAACACAAATACGGACCTGATCTGAAAAGTTCCACGCATGAGAGTTGGAAAGTGAGGCGCCGTATATGCAACCAGTAGAATGCTTTAGTTATTAATTTGCGTTTGTTTGTTGTATTCCGTCGGAGCCGATTCAGTGTGCAGGAAAGGTCTGGATGCCTTGAATTCCTTCCCTGCCAACTACCTATGCACCCGCCGCGGTGGCTCAGTGGTTAGGGCGCTCGACTACTGATCCGGAGTTCCCGGGTTCGAACCCGACCGCGGCGGCTGCGTTTTTATGGAGGAAAAACACTAAAGCGCCCGTGTGCTGTGCGATGTCAGTGCACGTTAAAGATCCCCAGGTGGTCGAAATTATTCCGGAGCCCTCCACTACGGCACCTCTTTCTTCCTTTCTTCTTTCACTCCCTCTCTTATCCCTTCCCTTACGGCGCGGTTCAGGTGTCCAACGATATATGAGACAGATACTGCGCCATTTCCTTTCCCCAGCCCAAAAACCAATTATTATTGATATTAACTACCTATGCATATGGCTGCTATAGTGGCTGTAAACGACCACTGCCGCTTGGTCCGCTGTGTTCGTCTAATGACGTCTTCTTCCTGTTGAACACTGGCACTCCTACTCGGTGGGCGTATCACGGATCTGCCACGACTCCGGCCATAGACCGTACTGTTGCTGCCACGGCCAGCAGTCCGGCTTATCCCCTTGGAACACTTGCCCGCTCTTGAACGGTCCCATCCTTTACCCTTTCAAACGGTTTCTTCAAAACTGAAAACATCTCGTCAAGCCAATCACGGACTCCTTCCTCCGCCTGGTTCGGACCTTCCCGGCGGGCTAACCCGTAGGTTGGAGGTCCCGGTTCGAACACTGCGACTTGACGTGGCCCTCACACCCCTCCAGTCACCACGGATTGGCAGCCATGTTTTCATATCCCGTTTCAGGAGACTTATTGTCCGTTATGTTCGATACCTGCAAGCGAAGCTGACACAAACAGAACGTATTTCGTTTCATTTCATTTATTTACCCTCAGGGCCGATCGGCGTTACATAAAGGAGCGGGTGATTAACAAAAAAATGCATTTGTAGTACGCAGATTAATTAAGATTATTATATAGAGCAGACTTGAAGGCATCGCGTGTGCGGTGATTGACACGACGGAGGCGAAAAATTTGCAGTTCGTGCATCTTTGGAACAAACGAATCAAAATAAAGATTAGTCCTGCAGCTTGACACGCCAACTTTGAATCGGTGGTTCATGCGGGACGAAAATAAGTAGGGATAAGAAAAAGTGATTTCTTTAGGTTTTCGTTGGTGACGTGTATTTTCTGAATAAAAGGCATTAACGAGAAATACGATGATGCAAGGAAAGGTCAGCAAGATTCATTGTGTTCTTCATAAGGGTTACACTGGCTGAATGTAATTAGAGACTATGAAACGAGCAGGACGATTTTGCATGCATCGTCTATACAGGATTACCTCAATTTCCGTTCCCTCGACCTTTACCAGCATCGGCCTACTCCTGATTTAGTGTAGTATCTGGGTCCATATCGCCACCTTTTTGTGGCCTTCCTTCAGGAATACAGCTCTCAAACGTTTGGTCTCCTTTCGCACATACCACAGGGCGTGCTTTCGCAAAAAAAAAAGCGATTTTACTGAAAGGTTGGAGCTCAGCGCGTACGAATAGGCGGAGCCAGAGACAAAGCACACGCATGCGGAACCGTTTTCCTCTGCGCACTTACATGACAGGGAGTTGATGAAGGGTTGGGGACGGCCGGCTAATCGTGTCCTCAGCGACGTCCATGCGACAGGGCGCAGCGAGGCGTGCAAGGTTTTGCAAGGTTTCCGCATCCCATTTTGAGAGGCGGTTGAGCAAGTAAACACCAGAACCAGCCTAGTTGTTGCAAGCGTCTTTATTGAAAGAGAGAAAAAAACAAAGAAAATAAGAAAGTGGCTCTTGCACATGGTGCATCAAATCGGACGCTGTGAGTGTAGGGAGCAGAGTCCGGTCATCTGCTGAGCGGCTGATGGAACGGGGAAGCTGCTCCTTATAGAGAGCCTGTATACCGTCTTGAACCCTGCCAACCACGGCACACCGGACCACAACTTGCGAACATAGGGCAATGGTATAGCTTGTGTGGCTTTCGTCTGATCCGCGCCATAGTACCGTTGCCGTAGTCAGCCGACTTCTCCACTGCAGGATAAAGCCCGACCCGGGCGATTTTGAACCACCCCTGTCTCGCACCAGCCGTGGTTACACATGTCCAGGCCTAATTTTGGAGCGAAAAGCTTTCACTAGGCTCGTCAACACCGGGCTTCGCGTGAGCCACACTACAGATTTGCCACAGCTGCGCATGCGTGAAACCGAGTGACGTCACGCGGAGCGCAGGTGGTCGCTGCTGCCTCCGTCGTCTAACCTTTCGCCATGGAAGGAGGAGAAGAAGACCCAAAAGTTGTAGCGTGGGAGTTGGCTCAAAAGCAGCGAAGATATGAAAAGTGCAAGGCTAGACAAGCGGCTGACACGCCAGAATCACGAGAGGTATACCCAAATTGTAACCCTATGTATGAAACCTTAAGCTAAACCACGAGCATCGCCACGAAGCTTTTCGCTTCGATATCCAGGCTTAACACTTTAGCTAAGCCTCAGCCCAACTTTTTATTTAACCCCAACACTCCACCTCAGTCCCTGCCACCCTTAAGTAGGTTTTATTGGTCGTGTTGTTCACTATACGACACCCCGAAGGGATCACTGATGACCTATGCTACGCTTTGAAAACTCTGCTCTTGATTACAACCGCTGTGTCATTGTCCCGCCTTTGTTCCATGATCCAAGCTGTTTTCTTTGTGTCCCCCAACGCTGTACCGCCATTATCCTATCTATCGCTCACTGTGGTGTGTTCTTAGCTTCGCAGTTTTGACTTCTTTACACTGACAACTGAGCGTAATGCATACGTTTTTGTTCGGGGAGCGTCGGTAAGCTGCTGTTTCCCTGACAAATGCACTACAGCCGCTTTTCATTCTAGGAGAGTGCTTGGGAAAGACGATCAAAGCCGGGAGTGCCAGTTTCAAACTCGCGTGACGACAGGGACAGGCCGCTCATTAGACACACGCGAAAGCAGGACAGGCCGTACACGCTCCGCGCCCACCCACCCATTCAAATCATCGTGAGCATCTCGGTCATGGCCTCGCGGCGGAGGGGGACACTTCATTTATTTTTATTTATTTCTTATAAGCACCTACAGCGCCCATGAGGCATTATTGTAGGGGGGATGAACGACAAATAATATCACATGCTAAGAAGGTATTGGGAACATGTCAGCAAGGCAACACAACTTAACACTTCAGGGCTTTAGGGATGAGGGCTGTTATTGAGCCTACGTGAGAACTGGGATGATCCTTCGTGGTTTCGGATTATGTATAGAGATTATATTCCAGCTATATTGTTGCTTTGTTTTAAGGCGCATTTATCTTTAAGAAGAGTTTGCTGACTTTTTTGTTTGTATGATTATCTACAGAATTCTGAGCACTGGCTTTTGTGCGCCGGTGGGCCCTCTGGACTCAGTGAGTTGGTTTATGGTTTAGGGGGCTTTAACGTCCCAAAGCGATTCAGGCTATGGGGACTCGGAAATTTCGACCACCTGGGGTTCTTTAACGTGCATGACATCGCACAGTACACGGGCCTCTAGTCATTCGCATCCATCGAAATTCGACCACCGAGGCCGGGATCGAACCCTCGTCTTTCGGGTCAGCAGCCGAGCTCCGTAACCACTGAGCCACTGGACTCAGTGAAGTAGTGCAACACTTTACTGCACTGTTTGCATGTCCGGGTTGTGAAGATGAGGTGCCCTGTTGTGGGCTACGCAGGAGCTTGTAAGGACGGCAGTGGCAGCTATGGGGTTCAGGATGTAGGCGACGTGTACTGGTATAGCGAGGCCAAAGAATGGGGCGAAGTTCCGGTGTAGTGAAGCGGCCTGGCTCTCCCTAGTGAAAAGAACACGGCGATAAAGAAGATATGGGAGAGGAAAGTATAGTTAAGTATGGTTATCGTTGGGCGGGGCAGGACAAGTACAATGCCTATGTTATTGTGCCAGGATAAACTCTGAACAGTGTGCATTATGTGATCTTGTGGCCTAAGCAGGACTCGGCATGGGCGAACACAAAAGAGGAGTGAAGTATTGGGGACACAAGTCTCCGGTACAAGTAATTCGCTACCCCAAGAAGCCGGTAAAAGTCGGACTCGCACTCTGTAATGTGTCGTAGTGGAATGAGGTGAATGCTAACAAATTTGTGGCACCAAATAATAATAATAATAATAATAAAAAAAATAATAATAATAATAATAATAATAATAATAATAATAATAATAATAATAATAATAATAATAATAATAATAATAATAATAATAATAATTGGTTTTGGGGAAGGAAATGGCGCAGTATCTGTCTCATATCGTTGGACACCTGAACCGCGCCGTAAGGGAAGGGATAAAGGAGGTGCCGTAGTGGAGGGCTCCGGAATAATTTCGACCACCTGGGGATCTTTAACGTGCACTGACATGGCACAGCACACGGGCGCCTTAGCATTTTTCCTCCATAAAAACGCAGCCGCCGCGGTCGGGTTCGAACCCGGGAACTCCGGATCAGTAGCCAAGCGCCCTAACCACTGAGCCACCGCGGCGGCTCAGTACCACTTTTCGCCAGTACCACTTTTCGCGAGTCCTGGAGACGCTTTTCCCCGATGCCACGTACATTACACTTGCTAGCAGTATAACTTAAAAGCATAAAATATCGACAACACAGCCGTTATGATATATCGTGCGCTGAGAACGTCAAAGGAATCTCTAAGCTTACAAACCCGAAAATGAACGGCCCTGTGTGTATGCAGTGCGCACAGTCGCGCTTTCAGATATAAAGAAATTGACAAATGAATTGAGGATTTCATCGGCAGTTGGAGCATGTAGATGCCTAATTTTGCTTCTTTCGACCTTCTACATGTGCGGATATGTGATGCGACAAGTGTAGTAACAATGCTAGGAGATGCCAGAGACGATCCAGGAACGAAGGCGCGATCCAGCGGGGGCGAACGCAGTTTTACAGGACGGATCTTTGCAAACTTCCGGAACAATAGCAGGAAAGGGCGGCTGACAAAACACAAAAAGGAAACCGGACGAGCGCTGAATAATCCCCTCTTGCATACCTTGTCCCACATCCTTTCGCACTGCAATCACGGGAATCAGCTGTGCATCACCTCGACCTCTTAGTGATTTTATTCAAGCTTATTGATCGCTTGTAAGAGTGCTTGCGAAAAGAACTGTGTGAAAGGGCACGAATCTCGGCAAAATAAAATGACATGCTTTTTGCTTTCAGTAGCAGCGCAGCGTATTAATTTGTAAAACAAAGAGTTAACTTAAGTGTTAATAATTACGGTGGGTGTGGCACTGTTATGTCCGATGTGTCTTGTAAGTGTGACTTTTGGACGACAAACTTATACGGTGTAATCTAGAAAGCGAGTCAGTACGAGTTGAACTATACTCATGACAAAGGCGAACACTTTAAAATGATGCGATCAGTGCGTAATTAGTGTATGGTTTATGGTTTATGGGGGTTTAACGTCCCAAAGCGACTCAGGCTATGAGAGACGCCGTAGTGAATGGCTCCGGAGATTTCGACCACCTGGGGTTCTTTAACGTGCCCTGACATCGCACAGTACACGGGCCTCTGGAATATCGTCTCCATCGAAATTCGACCGCCGCGGCCGGGATCGAACCCGCGTCTTTCGGGCCAGCAGCAGAGCGCCATAACCACTCAGCCACCGCGGCGGCTTAATTAGTGTATGTTTCAGCTTGATAAAGGTAACATGACAGTAGCAAACACGAAGTCGTCCCGCCTTTTCCTACACTCTAAACAAAAAGGAGTAAAAAGAGAGTTAGCTGTCCCCTAGAGCACTCCCTTTCATAAAAGGAAGTGTGCTGGAGGGTACAGTTTACTCCTCTTTTTACTCCCACATGTATTCGTGTTTAGAGTGTATCTTCTTGCTGCGTTGCATTTAATCCCGAACCGATTAAGACAACGGGGTGAGCGGTTTTACCACGAACATGGACTCACACAGCTGAGAATGACGAAAAGACGGAACAAAGATTTACCGCGCCCTCGTTGATATCCCGTGGCCGTGTGCGCGCTCTTTGACCTAGAGGCTCATGACGGAGTCGGCGTGGCCAGAGACTTGGGCAAGGAAGACGGAACACGTAACTGAGGTAAATAAAAAAAAAAGAAAGCATGGACGGGACGTTGCTCGAAGCCGTTCTGGATTTCAATGCGCCTTGGCAACTTGCCCTCAGAGAACGCTATTATAGCGTAACTGCGTCAGACGCGGACACGTCAGCGCGTGGTTGTTGGCTGCGCAGGCAAGAGTTGCTCAAGAACCGACGTGAGAGCGCATGAGATGAGCTCGTATGAACTGCGACACCCTTGAGGGGACGAAACCATCCTGTCGCCGTAGGATGCTACGATTATGGTTGTAGAGTTTCATCATGTCTTAAGACCTTGCTTGGGGACA
Organism: Amblyomma americanum; assembly: GCA_030143305.2. Taxonomy (NCBI): domain Eukaryota; kingdom Metazoa; phylum Arthropoda; class Arachnida; order Ixodida; family Ixodidae; genus Amblyomma; species Amblyomma americanum. Next base: position 25,751 of record JARKHS020002354.1, read on the forward strand.
GGCATAGTGTCCAGCTACATTTATTGTCCTGAAGCTTAACGCGTCGTACACTCTAAACACCAATACGCCTATATAGTAGTAAAAAGGGAGTATAGCTGTCCTGCATCACACTCCCTTCAATAAAAGGCATTGCGCTATAGGACAGCTTACCATAGAGTTTCTTACTATTAACTAGAGGGACAGCTGGCGGCAATGCACCTGTACCTCCATGGGCGTGCAAAGCTTCATGGGGCGATGAGCTACTTTGGTGCAGGACAGTAGGTTTTTTTTTTTTTTCAGGAACACAGAGTGGCGTTACAGAGATTTCCCGTTCCGTATCCAGAGCGCGGTCCGCGCGCAGACGACTTCGGCGTAAGAGTAGTGTGCAAAAGCCATAGTAGCGAGAACGCAACAGCACACGACGCCAATAAAAGGTTCTTGTTTTCCGAAATGCTGTTTAAAACCTTTTAAGATGTTGAAGGGAGAACATTTTTTTTTTCAAAAACATGTTTCTTTTTAAAAGTGCGCCTGTTAAGCACGAAATATTGGCTTTTGTAGTCTGCAATGCTTGGCCAATAGGAGAGCAAGCCATCGCTTATTTTGGACAAACTTTGCATTTATGTGCTTTTCTGCTCGTTTGTTGCAATTTATAGACAGGATATTGAATGTTATGACATTCTTCATTATCGAACAACGTTTGTTTTTTCATTATTTTTTGGCCAAAAGTTGTAGTTCTGCAGTCGGTAGCTCTCCGCCCCATGATGCTTAGAGCGCCCATGGTGGTACAGGTGGTCTCGAGGAAGCTCCATGCAAACTCCCATAGGCGGGGCGCCAGCTTTCCCTCTAGTTAATAGTAAGAAACTCTATGCAGCTTTTTTACTCCTTTCTGTTTAGAATGTACACTTACCCCCTTTGCAGCACGGCATCTGCGATTGTGCACGTGATTCTACTAATGTTTCGAAAGTATCTAGCGCGTTGTTTTCCCGGATTCAGTGATGCTGGCTTCATTGCAAAATCCCCGCTGGACAGAATGGCAAGGCCGTTTCGTGTCTAGAAGGAAAAGGAATCGCTTCCTCAAAGCAAGAAATACAGATGGACGTTGTCACTGAAGCGCTGTTGTTTGTTGTCACTTCTTTATTCTCTAACTCGGTGAGTGCGGACAGAGTTGCGTAAGAGACGGCGTGAGAGCCCATGAGACGAGCACGTTTTAGATGCACTAACGTTGCAGTTTGGGCGTGCTGGTATGGCATACCAAGAAAGTTGAAGCGCACAACAGGACGAAGACGGTTAAGAAACACAGGTAACAGACGAGCGCTCGTCTGTTACCCGTGTTTGTTCACCGTCCTCGTGTATAGTAGTGCGCTCGCGCTTTCTTGGTGTGAAATGCGACACTCGTGAGAACGGCAAGGGTGGAATGTTGGGCGAGTCGGTATTGATCCATGAGAAAAGGAGCGCGAAAACAAGAGAAATCTTTGAAGCTACACACATAGCTACTTTGCGGGATCTGTGTGTCAGTGAGCCTTCTATATTCTTATCAAAACGTGAATTGAGATTCCTAGGTTTGCAATAACCTTTATCTTCTTATGCCGTTTTTCCTTTGAATTTTTTCCTTAGAATTTTTTCTAGAATTTTTTCCGCTTCCCAGCCTTGGCGCATGCGCTTGGTAGTTAGGCTTAAGTCCCGGTCGACACGGTTTTGTGTTTTTCCTTTAGTCGGAAGTTAGCGCTCGTGCTGTGCGTTCTGTCTTCGTCCGTCGTCTTGTTTTCGCGCTCCTTTTCTCATGGACGTGAGAACGAAACTATGCTGTCGCCGTGGAATGCGGCGACGATGCTTCTAGAGAGTTTCATCATGTCTTAAGACGTTCCCTGGGGACAGGCAAAGTGTCCAGCTGTTTATTATCCTGGAGCTTAACGCGTCCTACTTCCACGGCACGGCGTCTACGATTGTGCATGCGAGTTTTTTTAAAAAAGCATATAACGCTGTTTTTTACGAAGTCAGCGATACTGGCTGCATTACAAGTCCCTGCTAGACAGAACTGCAGGGTAATTTCGTGTATAAAATAAAGGAATTTCGTTTTCAAAGCAAGAAGTAGAGATGGACGTTGCGAAGCCCTTTATAGGGCTCCCCGCGAAGTGCTGTCCGGTGCTGTTTCTGCTTTCTTCTCTCATGCGGTAAAGTGTTTGACTAAAGGACACTGCAGCTCAGTTTTCCTTACAAAACCGGCTTCGGATGGTAAGGAAAACAATTAATTGGGCATAAATGTGTTAGATAGAATACGGCTGCAGTTCCGGCAGCCTCAATCTGCACTACACGCGTCAGTTCCTGAACTTTTTGACCCATTCAGGTTACCCTGTGAAACACGGGGTCGCAATATACAGACACAGCTTTTCATTTTGATGCTATAGAGCATGAAACTTGCGTGAAAAGGTTATCTGCTATGTTCATGTTAGAGACCTGTATAGCTTGCAAAGCTTACGTAAGATTGTTTTTTTGTAACTGATGTTTATTGCCTCTGTGCATAAAAAGGGGTATGTAATAATCGATGAAAGAAAAGAATAGTTAAATAAATAAAAACAGGGTTGCCGGATTTGATAAGGTCAAAGAATGAGCGCTGATGCGGGCCTTGCATCCAAGCATGCAGTATGTGACGAAGGACTGTTCGGCGAGAGACCCGCTTCCGCCATGTACCCGATTCTCGTCCGCTTCAGTGACGGACAAGCCCACAGGGGGTGGTGGACATCCGCCTGAGAATTCCGGAACCTGGGGGCGGGACATCCGGGGGGGGGGGGGGGGAGGATACGTGTCTCGAAATTGAGGCCACTTTCGAGTTACGGCAAGAGGAGTGAGGGCTACCCCGACCCAGATCCTCCGAAGCGCAACCTCCTCTGCACGGGTGAGACCGCGGGAGAAGGTAGCCGCACACGGAGGGATTAGAGCACGTTTGCGGCGCCGGAGGTGTTCCTTTCTTGTTAAAAGGAGGGTGGTGTCATCCAGAGTGAGGACTCGAGGCAAAGACGAGGTTGGGGTCGAAAGGCGGGTTGCCATGAAAGAACAGCACTCGATAAACAGCGCGCAAAAAACAGCACAGCGACAAAACAGCACAGGGAAAACAGCACAGGGAAAAAACGGCACAGCGACAAAACGGCACAGGGAAAAAACAGCATGGCAACAAAACAGCACAGGGAAAACATAGAACGCGTCAAAACAGCACGCCGGACAAAACGGCACTCGGCTACTGATCCGGAGTTCCCGGGTTCGAACCCGACCGCGGCGGCTGCGTTTTTATGGAGGAAAACGCTAAGGCGCCCCTGTGCTGTGCGATGTCAGTGCACGTTAAATATCCCCAGGTGGTCGAAATTATTCCGGAGCCCTCCACTACGGCACATCTTTCTTCCTTTCTTCTTTCACTCCCTCCTTTATCCCTTCCCTTACGGCGCGGTTCAGGTGTCCAACGATATATGAGACAGATACTGCGCCATTTTCTTTCCCCAAAACCAATTATGACTATTATTTAAAACGGCACAGCGACAAAACAGCAGGGCTAAAAAACAGCGCGATGACATAACAGCGCAGAGAAAAAACAGCACGACGACAAAACAGCACTACGGAGTACGGTGCAGCGCTGCTGGTGGGGTGAACTATCATAACGGTAAATCACAACACATGCGGCAGCAACCTTTGGAGTTAACAAGTGCTCAGGAAGACCGGCGGTTACTTTACTTTGAGGAATGGGGTACACAGCTAACCTGCAAATTCATGCATCAGCGTGCATTTGTTTAGTGTAATTTGATATTGAAGCCTCCTTTTTTTCACTTCGAAGAGAATTATCTTGAAACATGATTTTTCGCAAGATTCGATCAAAGCTACTCCTTCCGCTAGGAAGGCCATTTTATTAAAACGCAAATTTTCGCCAAATGTCTCCCTTTTGCACAGAAACCACAAGAAACATCTAACAAACACTCCTAACCTAACAAACACAGGTGGGTATCTACTTAAGCAGAGTTTAGAATGACCGCAGAGCAGATGCCCGGGCTATTTTATCTCTCAGTTGTCAAGATTCTTCTTACATAATACAGAAAGAAGCTAGATCATTGAAGCAAAGCTAGCAAGGATTGCATAACCACTAGTTCTGCCATATGCAGCGTTCAAGCAATGCTGTTCCTCAGTCAATGAGCCTGCCCTGTTTTTAATGAGCCAACGAAACGAGCACCCGCTAACTCCAAAGGTTGCTGTTGCACGTGTGTGATTTACCGTTTATGGTTATGGCCATGCTAGTCACCCCTCTAGTAGCGCTGCACCGTACTCCGATGTGCTGTTTTGTCGTCGTGCTGTTATTTGCCTGCGCTCTTCGGTAGTCGTGCTGTTTTTTCGCTGTGTCATTTTGTCCGGCATGCTGTTTTCACGCCTGCTGCTTTGTCGCCATGCTGTTTTTATGTGTGCTGTTTTGTCGCTGTGCCGTTTTTACCTGTGCTGTTTTGTCGCTGTGCTCTTTTTTGTGCGCTATCCCTGTTTTGACGTGTGCTGTTCTTTCGTGTCCCCGAAAGGCGGGTCGCAGAATCTGCACTGCTTTGGTAACTCAGGAGGTCACCTCCGACAAAATAGAATTTGCTCAAAATCAAACTCATTAACGCAACGTAGACTTTGTGAAGCAGTACAGCTCGTAGAAGACGGAGGACAACGCTGAAGAGAATAGAAACGTTGATACAAAACAAAGCGCATTTAGAAGCGCGGCACTTTTCGTGTTTTTTCATGCAATTTTATTTGTTACAACTTGTTCACCTTGCTATGTCTTATATTTGAGACTCCATTATCTGCAAATTTTAATAATGATAACAGAACAATAATAAAAATTACGCGTGTTTGCGCACGTCAGAGAGCACACGCTGGCAAGTGAGCGGCGGATCATCACTGATAGACGAGCCACTAATGCCTGTTCAGCTAACGAGAACACAAATTTATTCCTCCTTCCGCCATTTAGTTGCAACACGTTCGATTCCGTTACTTTTTATTCGTGCCAGGCGACCAATAATGTTTGAAGCGACATTTTCCAATTGCGCTTGGCGCTGCTGGTGTGCAGCATGTCCCCGAATGCGAAGTCAGGTTCACGGACCACATATCTCACACCTTCTCTTCGGTGCGGTGTGATCCCTCAGCGAACTTTCCACACAGCGGCTATTGCATTGTGACGCATGTCTGTGGCAAACAGTTTGGGAGCGGAACCACCTGCCGAGCCAACTACACCCTCTGGTCAATAAATCACATGGTTCAGAATCGCCTCAGTTGATTGCTTTTTTAACCTGACATGACGTTACGCTGCACTACAGAAGCAAATGAACCTGTAATCTTTTTGAGTGCTTTCGGTATTATTCATGACAGTTTTTCATTGCCCTTTTGGTCTTCATTTAATTTTACATTTTCACTCACTATGGCATTGCATAAATGTCTTATGCTAATTAATTGTGTAGAAAATTGTCGCTTTTTTTTAAATGTGAATTTGCACCTCATTATAATTTCGCTGCCTTTTGTAGCAAATTTTTTTTCGTTCGTTTTCTATGCTGCCCACTTCCCCTTCTAACGCCCTACCCAGGCGGAGAAAGCATTTTGAGGGAGCAAAGCAACTCAACTCAGCTCAAGTGAACTCAGCTCAACTCAAGTCAACTCAACTCAGCTCAACTCCAACTCGCAACTCAACTCAACTCAAGCCAACTCAACTCAACGCAACACATGCACAGCAAAGCAGGCAAAGCAAAGCATGCAAGCACACAATGAAGCGACAAGCGAACTAACACAGCATGCGCTCTTCAGGGCGTTTTGCCCTGTTTACAGCTATTGCCGTTGCACACCCGAGAAAGGAAATTTGGTCAAGTTCAAACCCATTAACACAATGCAGGCATTGTAATTCAGTATACAGCGTTGACAGCAGCACAGCAGTATAGTGAAATGCTGAAGCAAGACAAAGCTCGCTTAGAAGATCAGCAGCTTTCTTGGAGACGGTAACGAGATCCATCAGAGTGATTGCTTATAGAGGTGTTTTTCACTCCCGACATCCGCGCTCACTTTAAAGGACTAATATAGGCACCAAATTTTTTCTTCCGTGTTTCCTTCTTTCAAACGATGCGTTATACATTCGTATAAGTGAGCAGCACCTCGTGGTATTCGTGTACGACTGCTAAATAATTTATAATTGAATTTATTCTTGACGCTGTTTCGGTTTCATCTATCGAACGACGACTGTAACGTCAAGTAGATGTTTTGATCACGTGATCCACTAGAAAAACTGTAATATAATCGCTGACAGGTCACTTTTTTGTCATTCCAGGTCTTGGAAGAGGCTGGATTAAATGTCGCAGGGAATTAAAACTACATATCAGCGATTATATTACAGTTTTTCTAGTGGATCACGTGTAACTAGCATGTAACTAGGACACAGACGCAGAAGAAGACAGGACGAGCGCTAAACATCAACGTCTTTTAATTAATGATGACACACAGCTTATTCATTTTCGTTTTTTTATCGCCTTTTTTAATCCAAATTCGAGTCTACGTCACAAAATTATTCATTTACTCCACTCCTTACCCATGTGTGCGTTTGTATCAGCGTTGCACCCTGGCCAATCCCCAGGCCGTGGGTACGTGCCATTCAGCCTGAGGACATCATCATCATCATCATCATCGTCGTCATAATCACCAACTAGCCCAGCTTTCTGTCTGGATGAACTTGACGTCACAGTCATAGTCCGATCTGTTTGTAGCATGAGAGAAGAAATACAAAAAGAAATTATTATGCATTAAAATGACATTAGAATGCATGCATTCTAATGTCTAACGCATCGTTTGACAGAAGAAAACGCGCAATGAAATTAGGTGTCTATAGTCCTTTAAGAGCAACCGCGTGTCAAGCGAAGCGAGTCAAAGCGTGGTATGGTTCTGCCAACGAGGGCCAACCGATCAAGCTTACGGGATCCCGCGACGACCACGCCGGCCACGTGCACCGCAGCAGACGAGCAAGACCACGGCGTTTCCACCGGTGACCTCGAGACGGGCGGGTTCAATGCCAACCACCTCCGGTCGGGTGGTGGCCGCATTCAGATGGGCAGGGGAGATATGCAAATCCCACAGTTAGAGCGCACGACTGAGAGACGCGGGCGGTTTTTAAGCGGACACTTTCTGTGCGGCGTCTTTCGCAGCCCTATAGATAGAGAATAGAAATACCAAGTGAAACAGATGTGTATTGGATAAGAACTCTCACGGTTTTCGCATTTTCTTCTGTGGGCGCGTAAGCGATAGCGATAGCTGCGGAGTGGCTTCGTACTTGGCGACAACACGCACTGCATAGTCCCGCATGCCCTATAGGCCCTTCTGGATCGCAGTGGGAGCGCCGCCTTTTATTTAGCTCCTCTAGGCAATATTCTCTATGAAGAGCTGGTGAACGCAGGTGTTTTCAATTACAGGGCACTACGACGCTGACGTCATTATTCTCCTGAAAGACTCACGCACAACGACTGTCGTGAGTAAAAATTGTTCGAAAGACATGAGATAAAGTCAGCAACGTTTAAGTGACATTACTGTAGTCTTTGTAAGCATGCAGCGGTGCAGCCCTGGTTTCAAAAGGCGACTGCTTGGATGCTGGCTATTGAGGCACGAACGAAGATGGCGGCGGGAATAATAATAATAATAATTGGTTTTTGGGGAAAGGAAATGACGCAGTATCTGTCTCGCATCTCGGCGGACACCTGAACCACGCCGTAAGGAAAGGGATAAAGGAGGGAAGGAAAGAAGAAAGGAAGAAAGAGGTGCCGTAGAAAGCAAAATTAGAAAAAATATATGTGGTTATCAAACACTCAAAAAGGCAGACAAAAGCGTTTTTTTTGGGTATTCGTGATGCTGTGCTCAAAATTTTATTTCATTTCAAAATTTCAGACATTCGTATCAAAATCTTGATGCAACCGTTTGTCGTACAGCGTTCCGAGTTCTGTCATGCTGTGTGCGTGCGTGCGTGTGCGCGTGTGTGTATGTGTGTGCTTGTGCATGTGTGTGTGTGCGCGTGTGTGTGTTTGTGTGTGCGTGTGTGTGCGTGTGTGTTTGTGCGTGCGTGCGTGTGTGTGTGTGTGTGTGCGTTTGTGTGTGCGCGTGCGTGCTTGTGTGTGTGTGTGCGTGCGCGTGCGTGCTGTGTGTCGTGTGTGTGTATGTGGTGCGCAACCAATACGCAAGCACATAAACTCGTAGGAAGAACTTTAATGCATGTACAGTACAAACATTACGCGTAAACAATGCACTGAGGGAGAGTAATGTAAGCAGTCTGTGCCGAACTTTTTTTTTTAAGAAAGCATGTAAAACACATTGGGCGGCATCCACCGCCGTCACTTGCAGTTTCTCAAAACTGCCGGTCCAATTAGAAAATTGCGGATGTTCCGTCCACCATCTCGGACCCACGCCTCCTATGAGCCAAAAATAAAGAACTTGGAGGTTGTGATTACAGAAGCGATAAAGTGATGCTGCTTAAATGCCGTAGAAATAGCGCAACCGCTGAATCGCACAGTTTCACAACGCAGGCTTTAGATTCGACGAAAGCTACAGAACATATATCTTTATACTCGATGCTCGAGGTCAGCAGGGGCCGGTATCTGGACCGGCCCTACACGCCCCTACTTCGGTCCGGACTATATATATATAGATGGTAGTGCCTGAAAAAAGCCTTGAAAAATCTTGGGGGGGGGGGGGGGGGACGTTTTCTATTAGTTTTTTCTTAATGGAAAAGCACTTCTTGCCTCATGAGTGGCGTGGAGGATGTTTCACCAAGGGCGGTGGACAGGAAGTGTGCACAGAGCGTGTTATCGTGAACTCTCGATCATCCAGATAAGAGTGTAGATATGAATTGTAATGATTAATAGCGATTGAATGGAAACTTTATACGGCTGAATTTCTAAATAAATATTTAAATGAATAATAAGTCAATTAATTTCGTTAATTGCACCGAGTAATTCACGAAATTGGTGAATCACTAGCAATTGCTCCAGAATTGAACGAACACTAAAATAATTAGTTAAATTATTTCGTTAATAATTCATGACGCCAATTATTAGTAACTCCATAATAACTAATAATTATTAATGTAAGTAAATTAAATTGCCGTTAGTGATTGATTACATCACTGCATTCATAGCCATCCAAAGACTCCTTACATTGTGAACACTGAAGCGCTGGCAGACGACGAACGCACTGTGTTCTCGTCCTCCTTTCGTCCGTCGTCTGCCAGCGCTTCAGTGTTCACAATGTCAAACCAACTCGCCCAGCATCACACCCTACTCCTTGCAGGTCATGTGTCTGATCACGTGATACGAGACATGCCTAGACAAGACTAGGAGGAGACAGCGGAACTCGAAATGCTTTCGCATTTCCGCAAATAAGGAGACTTAAGTGCACCTTTAATTTTTTTTTCATGGCCCAGAAGAAGGGGGAAAAATCGGACAAAATTTCCAAACGGAGTTGTCTGCACAATCTCACCTTAATACGCACTGTGAAAGTTGTTTTTAATGAGCTGTTTAGGAGCTTGCCTAGCATCTGGACTCTGTCCAGAGGGTGTCAAGGTCTTCGTAGCACCCAACCGGTGACGTCAGTCGAATGTCGGCAACTCCGAATTCCCATATCGCCTGTGCCGTGTGAAAGAAACTGATCGCAGTTTGGCAATGGGTATACCAGGCTGCGCAACAGGCTTGCTGGAAAGCAGGGGCAAAATCATGGGTATGGGCACTCGATTCTCAGCGCGTGAAACAAGCAAGCATTTCCCAACCGGCAGGAGTGACGGGACGCACTGATGCAATGCTTTGAGTCGATCGTACTCTACGCAATACGTCGTGATCTTTTCCTGAAAATGCTTTGCAGCATGTTTGTATTGGTTGAAAACTATATTTATTTACTTATTTCTGAGTTAAAAAGCAAATAGGCTTGATATGAACTGCGTTTTTCATGTTTTTCCAAAATTTCGTATTTTTCTGAAAAACGAAGACCCAAGAAAGAATAGTTTTCTTTTTTGGGGAGCATTCACAATTCCCTGAAAATTTTACACCTCTATTGTACGAGCTCGACCGTGGCCCGCTATCAATTTTTAATGACTGTGGCCCGGCCCGGGGCTCATTCGGTCCTGCCCGTGCAGGCCCGTCTGCTTTTCAAAATGAAACTGCGCTCTTAAAGAAAGAAGACAGATAACTACAACAAGCAGCAAACAGACATCTGTGTAGCAGCTTAAAAAAGTTGCAGAAAGCAAGAAGCGAATCTGCGGCTTCGTGACCAGCGACGAGTGTCTACTCAAGCTGGGCACAACAGATAAAAAATCGGGCTATAAAAAAAGAACTGCATGCCATCATTTTCAGTGGCTCCTGGGGCAACACTTTAGGAGAGAAATTTCTAAAAACAGCGGCTTTAGCGCGAGCGTAGCCTGTTCCCCTCATAAGCGCACTATAAGATGCTTAGATCCTAGCGCACTGTGAGCGTATTGTTGTGGACTTAAGGTTTGATTCAACTAGCGGGTCAGGGGAGCATTTGGTAGACAGGCATTTTTGCTTCTAGGCGCACACAGCTTTACTTACATGGCGAGCAGACTTCGTACAGCAGTGAGAAATATATGGAATCATATCGTTTTCAAATAAGGACAGAGTTCCCCTTTGAGCAGGGCTGGTAAACATTTGTAAAGCCCAAACCCTCTAGAGATCCCAAGAGAGGGATTAATGGCAACCCCAAGGACCACATCCGCATAGGTTATGCAATGGTTGCCCGAGAACACAAAGTGTCTTCAATTAGGCAGCTTTTCGTAGGTCAGGAAAGCAGGCGAAGGTGCCATTCTACACAGATGGAAAGCATCATTATCATCGTCATTAGCCTGATTACGCCCACTGCAGGGTAAAGGCCTCTCCCATGTCTCTCCAATTTACCCTCTCCTTTGCCAGCTGCGACCACAGTATCCGCGCAAATTTCTTAATCTCATCCGCCCACCTAACCTTCTGCATCCACCGTTAAACAATGCGGCACGCCAAATAACTGAACCGCATGGGGCCCTATGCACGGTTTGTAGCTGGACGGTAATGGCCTTTCGCAAGCGGATGTTTTGGAGCCTTCTCTCGTCGACTGTCCAATTCACTCCTCTGTATCTCCCCCTGTCAGCTATAGTAACTTAGAAAAAAAACTGCAGTTGCTAACACTGGGCCACGGTCCGCGGCGTACTGTATAACTCGGCTGGGCAGTCACAACAGTAAACGAAATCAACTAATATCACTATATTAAAAATTAGCAGTGGCTTAGCTCGGCTATGCCAGGATACACGTAGCGTGAGCTACGCTGAGCCGCTGAGCAGCAATTTCGCTCTCCTTCTCCATGGCTATACCACACTGGCAAACGCCCCGCTATATTTGCCCCGCAACTTTATTAGAGCCCTCTTCACAGCCCCTTTAATGTCACAAGAAAGTCCTCTCAAGAACAGTCCTTATACGACAGCGCACACTTAAAGCTCATGAAACACGCCTTAACAACCGACAGCCTCCAAGCGGTTTTAACAAAATACTGTGAACATTGTTCGAAGGACGGTTTTGAAGCGCAAGGGAGGCGTTCAATGGGGAGCGGGCTCCCCAGCAAATGCTGTCTCCAGTGTCTCGGGAGCGTCCTGCGGAAAATAAATGTGGGAAAGGAACTGCAGTTGGGCTGCACTGCAAAACGGTGGCCTGTGCATGTTATATCACATACCACAACGAGCTTTCGCACAGCTTAAGGAAGGTGGCGGGACGGTGTAATGGTAATGTGCTGTTTTCTGCGCCCTCCAAGCTATCAAGAATGCACTGTACAACACCATGGGCGATAAAGAGCGCCAAGAATGCACAAAAAGACACGCCGTTCAGCTATAGCGAGAAGCGCTCTCCCTTTCATAAAAGGGTGCACTAGTGCACCCTTTATGCACTAGACAGTTTACTCCCTTCTTACTCCCTTTTTACTCCTTTCTCTTTAGAGTGTACGGGGGCGTTGTGTATGAAATTATGTGGCAATTCCCATATTGGCCGGACCGGACGTTGATTTATTGATTGAGCAAGAGAGCACCATGTGCAGGTCTGTAAACATTAATGGGGGTGGTCATCTTGCGAACCACTGCAAACACTGCAGAAACTATGGTTGTGGTTGTATAGGATTGTGACCCGCCGCGGTGGCTCAGTAGTTAGGGCGCTCGGCTACTGATCCGGAGTTCCCGGGTTCGAGCCCGACCGCGGTGGCTGCGTTTTTATGGAGGAAAAACGCTAAGGCGCCCGTGTGCTGTGCGATGTCAGTGCACGTTAAAGATCCCCAGGTGGTCGAAATTACTCCGGAGCCCTCCACTACGGCACATCTTTCTTCCTTTCTTATTTCACTCCCTCCTTTATCCCTTCCCTTACGGCGCGGTTCAGGTGTCCAACG
>JARKHS020002355.1:0-136563 GCA_030143305.2 Amblyomma americanum
CAGAAACCTGATAAAAGTGCGAGCAGTTAATTGGAGACGAAGGGGGGAGGGGACTATTGCGCCTTACAGCCACCTTCGCTATATTTGGTATATTTCCTCGTTATATCAGTTAATAAGTTCTATAACAGTGAGCATCACAACACGATGAATCGTTTGACACCATCCGGTACCCCTGCGACAAACGGTTCGGTCGTAATGGCCGTCTGAAGGTCCTCGTAATCCGTGGTTTTGGGGCGGAAAGGTCGTCGGTGTGAACCCCACACATAATTTGGGCTTCATCTGAATTAGTAATTTTTTCCTCAAGTACATGTCATGTCATTTGACACCACTTCGAACATTCTGCTTCAAACGGGTGGCCCCAAATTTTTATACAAACGGTGGTCTCAGGGGGATCCCACTTTGATGGCCTCTATACTGGGAGATATATGACGGATCGAAAGTGTCAGTATCAAATGAGGCGCTACGCGCTCACTGTCGTTGTGTGATAGAGGGTGGTCACGTGCTAACTGTTTTGGTCAATTAGACCGTCATTGCAAACAGACGCGTCCTTGACACACGCAAGGAGTAAGAGTACTTTAAAAAAAGATGCCGCCACCGTCTTGGATTTATATTCAAATACGAACTTGACATCTTGGATTTATAAGTGACGTCACCAATCAATCACCCATTCAGTATACGAATGACGTCACCAATCAATAACCAGTTGCGTTGCTATATCGATCTACTATGGGGGTCACCATCTTGAATTCCTCGGACTTAGAAAATATCACGCCGAAGGGAGGGGGTAGCAGACCCAAAGAAATCGAGAAACGTGATGAGTAAGAGCTAACGCACTTAAAATTTGTGTGCAGGGCGTGCAACCCGCTCTTTGGGAGAACACCTTCAGGCGTGTATGTACTCGTAAGTGCTTAACCGTGATGACGCCTTGGTATAATAATGAGCATAACTAGTAGTGAACATAAGAATGTCCACATGCAATACGTCATCGTAACGAGGAAGTTTAGCCTAACTAACGCTGATTAGGTAGATTCATTACCGAAATTCATCAGTTATGTATGCCGCTTTGGGTACGGAAAACCACAAGTGCTAAACACGTGACATGACCGTCAGCTTGACTTTGAAAAAGAATGTAGCGAAATGTAAGACTAACAATGGGTGGCGGGTGACGTCATGTGCGGTATATAAAGAAAAATGCTGGAGGTTTATCTCTTCTAAACCTAGTTATACGAGGCGAGAACGGGCGATATCCGCGGAGTGGTCAGATGTCGCTTGTTGACGACGTTTCAAGATGTCTTTAATGGCTCATCCATGGCGACTGCTGCCGTTTATTGTTGTTGTTGCGACTGTAGGACAGACAGACAGACAGACAGACAGACAGACAGACAGACAGACAGACAGACAGACAGACAGACAGACAGACAGACAGACGGACGGACGGACGGACGGACGGACGGACGGAGACAGACAGACAGACGGACAGACGGACGGACGGACGGACGGACGGACGGACGGACGGACGGACGGACGGACAGACAGACAGACAGACAGACAGACAGACAGACAGACAGACAGACAGACAGACAGACAGACTTAATTTCTGCAAGTGAGTTTTACACCCTGCTGGGTCCCTGGGCCACTGCGCGGTCCCGCACTGCATCATGTAGGTCATGTCGGGACATGACGTCGGCAGCCCGAGTCACCGCAGCAAGCTGCGATGTCGGGTCTGCAGACGTGAGCAGGACCTCCCAGTCCTCCCAGCTCGAGATGGCGTGCTGTCCCGGCGGGGGAGGGTCAGCAGGGCAGCCGAAAAGGATGTGGGAGAGTGTGGCGTGAGGGTCACCGCATAGGGAGCATGCAGGGGACGTGCCACAATAGTGGGATAACAGCTGAGGGGATGACAGAGAGCGGGTCTGGAGGCGTCTGAAGAGGATCTGTTGGGAGTGCGTAAGAGAGGGGTGGGGAGGGGGTAAGTCCGACGGTCCAAACGGGGTATTTGCGTGAGCTCTGCAAAGGTGTGCGCCCGCTCCCTCGAAAATCCTGGATCGAGACTGTCCTGAGCCCGGCAAATCAAACCTCGGGCCAATTTATCGGCAGCCTCGTTTCCAGGGTTCCCAGAGTGAGCCGGCACCCACTGGAGCTCTACCCTGCGCGGTAAATTTTGGGTAGGGGTGTTCAACAATTGCCAGGCAGGGGTGTGAATCCTGCCCCTGGCAAAGTTGGACAGAGCCGTTTTGGGGTCGCTGAAGATGTACTGGGCGTCCGAATGTGCAAGGGCTAGGGCGATGGCGGTCTCCTCTGCCTCCTCAGGCGTAGAGCCCGAGGGAAGACGGTGAGTTGGGGGTGGGGTAGGGTTTGATTGTAGGCAACTGCTACTTCATGCGCTGTACATGCGGCGTCTACCCAAACGGCATCGTGGGCTTGCCCATAATACTTATGGAGGGCATTAAGAGCGAGCTACGCGGCGAGGGATATGACATTGCGGATAGACGTTTCCAGGAAGGGGTTTCACAACGAGAGGTGTATGGATGTGTCGAGGGATGGCTATAATTAAGGGTTGACTGGTTAGCGGGCATGTTGATGCGAAGGGAGGAGAGTATATGGCGGCCAGTGGCGCTCGTGGCAAGTCTAAGGTACTGTGTCTGAAGGAGCGCGTCAACTAGTTCGTGAATGGTGTTATGCATGTCTAGTGCAAGGAGTGGGGCTGTGCTAGTGCTACGAGGTAGGTTTAGGGCTGCCTTAGTCGCAAGGCGGATCATTGCGTTCACGCGTTCGGTTTCCGTGCGTTTCAATTTGAGATAAGGGGTTGCGTATATAATGCGGCTAAGCGTAAATGCATACACTATACTTTCATGTTGTCTGCTTCGTCTAAACCCTTGTTAAGGGAGGATAAGAATGAAAAGGAAAGTGCACGGGCCTGCCCACTGGCTCAAGCTGAGCCACAATCGCTGCCACGTGCAGACAGTAAGAGAGTTGAAAGACTGCAGCAACGCTCCTTTTATACTAACCGAAGAATCTGTAGCCATTCCAAGGCTATGAATCAAGCGCTGGAACACGAGCCCGGCGACGACGGCAGGACGGCGCAGATAGAGCGTAGTGACGTCATGGTGGTCACGTGATCATAAAACACACGCCGATCAAGCTACGGAAGGGAGTAGTAAAGCTTTTGCATTAAAAATGTAAGTCATGTGACTTAGTATGACGTCAGTCGGCGGGTTGGAGAAGTGCAAACCGAGGCTGCTCTCGCCACTGACGGCGGCGATGTGATCTTAAGTCGAACATTGAGGCAGTGTTGGCGGATAATTTTTTTTAGGTAGGGGGTGAAGTCAGATGGTCCCTCACATAATGCGGAACCTTATGGGAGTTAATGGGAAAGAAATAGCGGAGTAATTGTCTCACATCTCGGTGGACACCTCAGTCGCGCCGTAAGGGAAAGGAGGAAGTTGGGAGTGAAAGAATGAGATTAAGGGGTGCCGTACTGGAGGGCTGCGGAATAATTTCGACCACCTTGGGAACCTTAACCTGACGTCGAACAGCACACGGGTGCCTTGATGCGGTTTAGGCTTCCATCGAAAATGAGACAGTTGCTGCTCCTTTGAAATCCAATTTAATTGTTTGCTAATCTACAGTGGTCCACGAAATCCTTTGCAGGGCCCTCCGCTACTTGTAACCGCCGCGGTGGCTCAGTGGTTAAGGTGCTCGTCTACTGAGCCGGAGTTCGCGGTTCGGACCCGGGCGCGTTTCGATGGAGGCGAAACGCAGCAGAGCAGAACGGTGGGTCTAAAAATCAACATGCAGAAAACCAAAGTAATGTTGAACAGCCTAGCAAGAGAACAGCAGCTCACAAATGGCAGCAAGGTGCTGGAAGCGGTAAAAGAATACGTACGTCTACTTAGGGCAGGTAGTGGCAGCTGATCCGGATCATGAGAGGGAAATAGCTGGAAGGATAAGAATGGGGTGGAGCGCATATGGCAGGCTCTCTCAGACCATGAATGGCAGTTTACCGATATCCCTCGAGAGAAAAGTGTACAACAGCTGTATCTTATCGGTACTCACCTACGGGGCAGAAACGTGGAGCCTTACGAAAAGGGTTCAGCTTAGGTTAAGGGCAACGCAGCGAGCCATGGAATGAAAAATGATAGGTGTAACGTTAAGAGACCGGAAGTGGGCATCGTGGGTGAGGGAACAAACGCGGGTTAATGACATCCTAGTCGAAATCAAGAGGAAAGAAATGGGCTTGGGCAGGGCATGTAATGCAAAGGCAAGATAACCGCTAGTCCTTAAGGGCAACGGAGTGGATTCCAAGAGAAGGCAAGCGTAGCAGGGGGCGGCAAAAGGTTGGTGGGCGGATGAGATTAAGAAGTTTGCAGGCATAGGGTGGGCGCAACTGGCAAAGGGCAGGGTTAATAGGGAGAGTCATTTGCCCTGCAGTGTGTGTAGTCAGGCTGATGATGACAGATTAAACGCAAAGGCGCCCGTACGTTGTGCAGTTTCAGTGCACGTTAAAGATCCCCAGATGGTCGAAATTATTCCGGAGCCCTCCACTACGGAACCTCTGCCAATGGGGTTCCTGGACTAAGGACTCCACTCACTATTTTTTTACTCATAAATAATGTTTTATTCATTCATTCCGGCAACGTTTTTGGGCTGAGGGTAATCAGAACTAAAAGAAAAATTCTTTCAACAGACCCCAACGCCCGTTGTATAGCACTGATTTCGAGTCCCTTCGCAACTTTCTTGGCATTACCATAATGGAGCTGTATAGAGTGTTAGCATAACTCCTCTGTGCAATCAACCGCCCTGCCTTCATCTACCGCAAGAGGCGCTCCAGCAATCCTGCCGCGCTGCCCAGGTCAAGGCTTCGTAAGTCGAGCAGAAAACAAGCGAACAGATGAGAGGGACGCGACGCGACGATGGGTGGCGCTCGTGTGGCGGCGGCGGTCGCCCAGCAGGCGGAGGCGTTCGAAGCCGAAGTAACGTCGATTGCGTCATTCGCGTCGCGCCGTGCGAGGCCACAACTACAACGAACGGCACCGTTTTGAACTGTTCAACTGACGAGCGCGCCCGCGCGCTTCGTCAAACGGCGAATGAGACCGCTTCCGCCTTTGCAAAAATGTGACGTAATTTTATGTCGACGTACCGTCCTTTTCAGAAGTTTTGCGGGCACCGGGTCGGCGTAGCGGCACACGTGTCTCATCGGAGGAGCCCGACAGCGAATGTCAGAAAGGGTAGACCGCAGGCGAGCGCTATGTTAACGCGACCGCAGGGTCCAGAAGAAAACGCGTTGGCATAGAAACTTGTGGGAATGATTGTACAAACAAAGGAAATAAAAACTTTACAATCGTACCGAGATAGGCGCGCGAGCCGTGGAGATAGCGACAGATCTTGACAAGGTGTGTTAAAAAGTGGGGCACAATCGCTGCTGGAATAAAAGGGATGATATCGTGCAACTCGTCGGCCCATCGTCACGAACGAACGAACGAACGAATCAACGAACGAACGAATGAAAGAATGAATGAATCATCATTTAGTTAATAGGTCCTTATGTGCCAAGGCAACACCGCGGGCTATGAGACACTGTAGTGGAAGACTGCGCCGTATTAGAGAGGTAGCATAGCGCGATCCACTACCGTGATCCATTTCCGCGCGCCGCCAGTTCGCGCGCTGATTGGTCCCGACGCCGCGTGCGCGCAGTTGGCCGGCCACTGGCGCCATCTGGCGCCTTCAGAGTGATCTGCGCATGCGCAGTGGTGCCTCGTGGAAGAGGATCAAGGCAGCGGATCACTGATCGCGCTATGCTATAACTCTATTTAACGTGCGCTAAGGAATTAGAATTACAGAGTTACGTTCTTTGCCGCGGCGGCTGCATTTCGATGGAGGCGAAAAGAAAGAACCTCCATGTACTAATGAATGAATGTCCCCTTACAAAAATGGCAGATATGACTCTATATAAAAAAATCCAGATATGGAGATATAGAGAACTGGGCAGATCTGGGCAAATATGTCATATATACAATCTTATATATCCACAGCTGCTCAATTCCATATATATCCCTATCTGGAACATCATATAAGGTAGTATATGTAAATATGGTCCATATACGGCCCGATCTGCCCAATTCCCTTTTCATCCGTATCTGTAAATGAGCTCGTATATGGAAATATAAGTAAATATGGCCCATATATGGCCTGATCTGCCCAATCCCTACATATCCATGTCTGGAAATGAGATCATATATGGCAGGATATGTAAATACGGCTTATATATGCAATATCTGTGCATAACCATATATATCCATATCTGAGCAGAACCCATATATGGAAACATGCGCATGCATGGACATATAAAGCGAGGTATGCCTATTTCCTATATATTTAGATAACCCTTTGCTCGCACTGAGATGGTAGCAGCTTAAGCTTTGTCCTAGGGCAATTAGTCAAATGATAACCAGCTGTCGATGCAATTGCAAATATCAATGAGAGTCTAGTTTCAGCCCCAATATTGGTGCGCGTCGCAAGAGGAGCATAAATGTTTCGATTGAGCTGAACTGCGCAAAATGTCGCCACTTTAGTTCTTGGTGTGCTTGACGTAACAGTTTTATACCGGCAATAACTTTGCGTGCGTGTGTACTATAGTGTACAGCTAGAGCTGATGAGCGACCGGCCACAACGGCGTGGCTCATGGGTTTGCAGTTCTTGCGGCATAGTATTAAAGTTGCGACACTGGAGCTCATGAACAACGATTTCCTTGTGTGTATTCTGGGCAGTAAGAGCAGCGCAGATAAATAAATAAATAAATAAATAAATAAATAAAACAGCACACGGTTTAGCATGGTTAAGCGCGGGGCATCGTTCAGTAGTACTGTTTTATTTAACAAGTGTTCTAATAAATGCTGATTAATTAGTAATTAATTATTAATCAAGTGTTATCTAACGCTTAATTAATTAATTAAAATATATTTTTATTCACAGTTACGGTGGGTACTTAACGTCCTTACAAGCTAACTGCCTAAAGACCTTTGCCATAAAGGCTGTATAGTACAGCTGGGCGCCCTACCCCAGATGGTGTGTGCAAAGTGTTGTGCGCGTGTGTTTTTCCTTTCTTTTATTAACTCTGCACGCACGCAACTTGCACAAATGTATTATTGGGTAAATAGTGTATCTATCACCTCTCCCTCTATCATTTCTTACTGTCCCCTCACCACTATCATTTCACTTCTTCAAACTGCCTGCTATCCTTTATTTCCGCTGCCCCAGCTCAGGTGCCGCCGCCGTAGTGATGGCAGATGCCGGGGTTGGAAAAGATCTTTTACCTTTCTTTTTATTTTATTTTACATTAAACACTTACTTACTTATTTACTTACTTTTCTTCACTCACTCACTCACTCACTCACTCACTCACTCACTCACTCACTCACTCACTCACTCACTCACTCACTCACTCACTCACTCACTCACTCACTTCTTACTGTACACGGGAACCCTAAGATGGGGGATGAGATTCGGAAGTCTGCAGTGACCAGGTGGCTGTATCTGGCACAGGGGGGATATGCGAGAAGCCTTTGTCGTGTAGTGGACGTAGTTAGGCTGATGATGATGATGATGATGATGATGATGATGATGATGATGGTTTTCTCTCTCTCTCTCTGGAACGGAGAATATTGCCACGTAGGCTATCCACCGCCCTGTTTCTACGCTGACGACCATAATATACTATTTTGGGGACAAAAGTCTTAGGGACTCGCGGATGGTGATCTTGGCGTAAAGCTGTGACCTGCGCCGACGATCACTTCATTTACTGGAACACATATGAGAATCAAAATCAAACTTTTGCTGCTACAAGTTTGGTGTGCAGCTAATGAACCTATGCGCTTTGGCTGGTGCTCGAGCGTCCTGGGGACTTTTGGTCCCCGATAGTACACATGCAAACCGTCAACGACGCCTCCAGACGCCAGCACTACGCATTAGCACCAATACGATAGCACAGTCCGCTCAACTTATCAATGCAAAAGCATTACTAGGCTCTGTCGGCACCAGATTTGTCAGCAAAACGTGGATGCAAAATGCGGACGCAACAAGTGTCCGCAGAATGGGTCGCCTGATGTGACGTCATCAGCTGGTAACATCAGCAGTCATGAATGATCGAATGTGTGTGGCACTTGGTATAAAAATGGTGTATCAGTATTCATCGGTCATTACCATTAGTCATTATTTAGCTATCATAAATAATGATAGTAATTAATAAGGATACTTAATAAACGTAATTAATTTGGTTAGTTAATGGGGCGTCGAGTTGTAGCATCGGAGATCGAAGAGTGGCGGTCGGATCTTAACGGAGTAGGTAAGTAGGTGTAGAAAGGAGTCGACTAGGAGCCACTGACGTCGAGGCAAACGCTAATGCTTTCGCATTTCTCCAGTGCAGTCCCTGCAGTGATCTCTTAAGTTTTTCCTCTCGAAACATCGGCCTGGTGCTCGAGGTGTTTTTTTTTCCGTCTTGCGCGGTGTCGTGTTTACTACTGGCAGCTCCCTCTGTCTTTATTTTTGCCTTTCCCATTGTTTAACGACGCGATAAAGGGGAGGACCACAAGGACATGGCACAATTGTCTCCATCGCCGCCCCGTCGGCAAAGCACGAACCTTGACTGTATACAATACAACTTACTAAAACGGACAGAACCCGGAAATGTGGCAAACGACGTGGCGAACACAAATACGGACCTGGTCTGAAAAGTTCCACGCAAGAGAGTTGGAAAGTGAGGCGCCGTATATGCAACCGGTAGAATGCTTTAGTTATTAATTTGCGTTTGTTTGTTGTATTCCGTCGGAGCCGATTCAGTGTGCAGGAAAGGTCTGGATGCCTTGAATTCCTTCCCTGCCAACTACCTATGCACCCGCCGCGGTGGCTCAGTGGTTAGGGCGCTCGACTACTGATCCGGAGTTCCCGGGTTCGAACCCGACCGCGGCGGCTGCGTTTTTATGGAGGAAAAACGCTAAGGCGCCCGTGTGCTGTGCGATGTCAGTGCACGTTAAAGATCCCCAGGTGGTCGAAATTATTCCGGAGCCCTCCACTACGGCACCTCTTTCTTCCTTTCTTCTTTCACTCCCTCTCTTATCCCTTCCCTTACGGCGCGGTTCAGGTGTCCAACGATATATGAGACAGATACTGCGCCATTTCCTTTCCCCAGCCCAAAAACCAATTATTATTGATATTAACTACCTATGCATATGGCTGCTATAGTGGCTGTAAACGACCACTGCCGCTTGGTCCGCTGTGTTCGTCTAATGACGTCTTCTTCCTGTTGAACACTGGCACTCCTACTCGGTGGGCGTATCACGGATCTGCCACGACTCCGGCCATAGACCGTACTGATGCTGCCACGGCCAGCAGTCCGGCTTATCCCCTTGGAACACTTGCCCGCTCTTGAACGGTCCCATCCTTTACCCTTTCAAACGGTTTCTTCAAAACTGAAAACATCTCGTCAAGCCAATCACGGACTCCTTCCTCCGCCTGGTTCGGACCTTCCCGACGGGCTAACCCGTAGGTTGGAGGTCCCGGTTCGAACACTGCGACTTGACGTGGCCCTCACACCCCTCCAGTCACCACGGATTGGCAGCCATGTTTTCATATCCCGTTTCAGGAGACTTATTGTCCGTTATGTTCGATACCTGCAAGCGAAGCTGACACAAACGGAACGTATTTCGTTTCATTTCATTTATTTACCCTCAGGGCCAATCGGCGTTACATAAAGGAGCGGGTGATTAACAAAAAATGCATTTGTAGTAGGCAGATTAATTAAGATGATTATATAGAGCACACTTGAAGGCATCGCGTGTGCGGTGATTGACACGACGGAGGCGAAAAAGTTGCAGTCGGTGCGATCTTTGGAGCAAACTAATCAAAATAAAAATTAGTCCTGCAGCTTGACACGCCAACTTTGAATCGGTGGTTCATGCGGGACGAAAATAAGTAGGGATAAGAAAAAGTGATTTTTTGTTAGGTTTTCGTTGGTGACGTATATTTTCTGAATAAAAGGCATAAACGAGAAATACGATGATGTAAGGAAAGGTCAGCAAGATTCATTGTGTTCTTCATAAGGGTTACACTGCCTGAACGAAACGAGCAGAACCATTTTGCACGGATCGTCTATATGATTACCTCAATTTTCGTTCCCTCGACCTTTACCAGCATCGGCCTACTCCTCATTTAGTGTAGTGTCTGGGTCCATATCGCCACCTTTTTGTGGCCTTCCTTCAGGAATACAGCTCTAAACGTTTGGACTCCTTTCGCATATACCACAGGGCGTGCTTTCGCAAAAAAAAAAGCGATTTTACTGAAAGGTTGGAGCTCAGCGCGTACGAATAGGCGGAGCCAGAGACAAAGCACACGCATGCGGAACCGTTTTCCTCTGCGCACTTACAAGACAGGGAGTTGTCCATGCGACAGGGCGCAGCGAGGCGTGCAACGTTTTGCAATGTTTCCTCATCCCATTTTGAGAGGCGGTTGAGCAAGTAAACACCAGAACCAGCGTAGTTGTTGCAAGCGTCTTTATTGGAATAGAAAGAAAAACAAAGCGAATGAGCCTGGTGCATCAAATCGGACGTTGTGAGTGTAGGGAGCAGAGTCCGGTCATCTGCTGAGCGGCTGATGGAACGGGGAAGCTGCTCCTTATAGAGTGCCTATATACCGTCTTGAACCCTGCCAACCGCGGCACACCGGACCACAACTTGCGAACATAGGGCAATGGTATAGCTTGTGTGGCTTTCGTGTGATCCGCGCCATAGTACCGGTCGTTGCCGTAGTCAGCCAACTTCTCCACTGCAGGATAAAGCCCGACCCGAGTGATTTTGAACCACCCCTGTCTCGCAGCAGCCGTGGTTACACATGTCCAAGCCTAATTTTGAAGCGAAAAGCTTTCACTAGGCTCGTCAACACCGGGCTTCGCGTGAGCCACACTACAGATTTGCCACAGCTGCGCATGCGTGAAACCGAGTGACGTCACGCGGAGCGCAGGTGGCCGCTGCTGCCTCCGTCGTCTAACCTTTCGCCATGGATGGAGGAGGAGAAGACCCAAAAGTTGTAGCGTGGGAGTTGGCTCAAAAGCAGCGAAGATATGAAAAGTGCAAGGCTAGACAAGCGGCTGACACGCCAGAATCACGAGGGGTATAACCAAATTGTAACCCTATGTATGAAACCTTAAGCTAAACCACGAGCATCGCCACGAAGCTTTTCGCTTCGAGATATCCAGGCTTAACACTTTAGCTAAGCCTCAGCCCAACTTTTTATTTAACCCCAACACTCCACCTCAGTCCCTGCCACCCTTAAGTAGGTTTTATTGGTCGTGTTGTCCACTATACGACACCCCGAAGGGATCACTGGTGACCTATGCTACGCTTTGAAAACGCTGCTCTTGATTACAACCGCTGTGTCATTGTCCCGCCTTTGTTCCCTGATCCAAGCTGTTTTCTTTGTGTCCCCCAACGCTGTACCGCCATTATCCTATCCATCGCTCACTGTGGTGTGTTCTTAGCTTCGCAGTTTTGACTTCTTTACACTGACAACTGAGCGTAATGCATACGTTTTTGTTCGGGGAGCGTCGGTAAGCTGCTGTTTCCCTGACAAATGCACTACAGCCGCTTTTCATTCTAGGAGAGTGCTTGGGAACGCTGACATGCACGACGATCAAAGCCGGGAGTGCCAGTTTCAAACTCGCGTGACGACAGGGACAGGCCGCTCATTAGACACACGCGAAAGCAGGACAGGCCGTACGCGCTCCGCGCCCACCCACCCATTCAAATCATCGTGAGCATCTCGGTCATGGCCTCGCGGCGGAGGGGGACACTTCATTTATTTTTATTTATTTCTTATAAGCACCTAGAGTACCCATGAGGCATTATTGTAGGGGGGATGAACGACAAATAATATCACATGCTAAGAAGGTATTGGGAACATGTCAGCAAGGCAACACAACTTAACACTTCAGGGCTTTAGGGCTCTTATTGAGCCCTAAACACTGTAGGGCTCTTATTGAGCCTACGTGAGAACTGGGATGATCCTTCGTGGTTTCGGATTATGCATAGAGATTATATTCCAGCTATATTGTCGCTTTGTTTTAAGGCGCATTTATCTTTAAGAAGAGTTTGCTGACTTTTTTGTTTGTATGATTATCTACAGAATTCTGAGCACTGGCTTTTGTGCGCCGGTGGGCCCTCTGGACTCAGTGAGTTGGTTTATGGTTTAGGGGGCTTTCACGTCCCAAAGCGATTCAGGCTATGGGGACCGGAAATTTCGACCACCTGGGGTGCTTTAACGTGCACTGACATCGCACAGTACACGGGCCTCTAGTCATTCGCATCCATCGGAATTCGACCACCGCGGCCGGGATCGAACCCTCGTCTTTCGGGTCAGCAGCCGAGCTCCGTAACCACTGAGCCACTGGACTCAGTGAAGTAGTGAAACACTTTGCTGCACTGTTTGCATGTCCGGGTTGTGAAGATGAGGTGCCCTGTTGTGGGCTACGCAGGAGCTTGTAAGGACGGCAGTGGCAGCTATGGGGTTCAGGATGTAGGCGACGTGTAGTGGTATAGCGAGGCCAAAGAATGGGGCGAAGTTCCGGTGTAGTGAAGCGGCCTGGCTCTCCCTATAGTGAAAAGAACACGGCGATAAAGAAGATATGGGAGAGGAAAGTATAGTTAAGCATGGTTATCGTTGGGCGGGGCAGGACAAGTACAATGCCTATGTTATTGTGCCAGGATAAACTCTGAACAGTGTCCATTATGTGATCTTGTGGCCTAAGTAGGACTCGGAATGAGTGAACACAAAAGAGGGGTGAAGTATTGGCGACACAATTGTCTTCGGTACAAGTAATTCGCTACCCCAAGAAGCTGGTAAAAGTCGGATTCGCACACTGTAATGTGTCGTAGTGGAATGAGGTGAATGCTAACAAATTTGTGGCACCAAATAATAATAATAATAATAATAATAATAATAATAATAATAATAATAATAATAATAATAATAATAATAATAATAATAATAATAATAATAATAATAATAATAATAATAATATTGGTTTTGGGGAAAGGAAATGGCGCAGTATCTGTCTCATATCGTTGGACACCTGAACCGCGCCGTAAGGGAAGGGATAAAGGAGGTGCCGTAGTGGAGGGCTCCGGAATAATTTCGACCACCTGGGGATCTTTAACGTGCACTGACATGGCACAGCACACGGGCGCCTTAGCATTTTTCCTCCATAAAAACGCAGCCGCCGCGGTCGGGTTCGAACCCGGGAACTCCGGATCAGTAGCCGAGCGCCCTAACCACTGAGCCACCGCGGCGGCTCAGTACCACTTTTCGCCAGTACCACTTTTCGCGAGTCCTGGAGACGCTTTTCCCCGATGCTACGTACATTACACTTGCTAGCAGTATAACTTAAAAGCATAAAATATCGACAACACAGCCGTTATGATATATAGTGCGCTGAGTACGTCAAAGGAATCTCTAAGCTTACAAACCCGAAAATGAACGGCCCTGTGTGTATGCAGTGCGCACAGTCGCGCTTTCAGATATAAAGAAATTGACAAATGAATTGAGGATTTCATCGGCAGTTGGAGCATGTAGATGCCTTATTTTGCTTCTTTCGACCTTCTACATGTGCGGATATGTGATGCGACAAGTGTAGTAACAATGCTAGGAGATGCCAGAGACGATCCAGGAACGAAGGCGCGATCCAGCGGGGGCGAACGCAGTTTTACAGGACGGATCGTTGCAAACTTCCGGAACAATAGCAGGAAAGGGCGCTCGACTACTGATCCGGAGTTCCCGGGTTCGAACCCGACCGCGGCGGCTGCGTTTTTATGGAGGAAAAACGCTAGGGCGCCCGTGTGCTGTGCGATGTCAGTGCACGTTAAAGATCCCCAGGTGGTAGATATTATTCCGGAGCCTTTCCACTACGGCACCTCCTTCTTCCTTTCTTCTTTCACTCCCTCTCTTATCCCTTCCCTTACGGCGCGGTTCAGGTGTCCAACGATATATGAGACAGATACTGCGCCATTTCCTTTCCTCAAAAAACCAATTATTGTTATTATTATTAAAACACAAAAAGGAAACCGGACGAGCGCTGAATAATCCCCTCTTGCATACCTTGTCCCACATCCTTTCGCACTGCAATCACGGGAATCAGCTGTGCATCACCTCGACCTCTTAGTGATTTTAGTCAAGCTTATTGATCGCTTGTAAGAGTGCTTGCGAAAAGAACTGTGTGAAAGCGCACGAATCTCGGCAAAATAAAATGACACGCTTTTTGCTTTCGGCTACGCAGCGCAGCGTATTAATGTGTAAAACAAAGAGTTAACTTAACTGTTAATAATTACGGTGGGTGTGGCACTGATTATGTCCGATGTGTCTTGTAAGTGTGACTTAATTGGACGACAAACTTATACGGTGTAATCTAGAAAGCGAGTCAGTACGAGTTGAATTATACTCATGACAAAGGCGAACACTTTGAAATGATGCGATCAGTGCGTAATTAGTGTATGGTTTACGGTTTATAGTTTATGGGGTTTAACGTCCCAAAGCGACTCAGGCTATGAGAGACGCCGTAGTGAATGGCTCCGGAGATTTCGACCACCTAGTGTTCTTTAACGTGCCCTGGCATCGCACAGTACACGGGCCTCTGGAATATCGTCTCCATCGAAATTCGACCGCCGCGGCCGGGATCGAACCCGCGTCTTTCGGGCCAGCAGCAGAGCGCCATAACCACTCAGCCACCGCGGCGGCTTAATTAGTGTATGTTTCAGCTTGATAAAGGTAACAGGACAGTAGCAAACACGAAGTCGTCCCGCCTTTTCCTACACTCTAAACAAAAAGGAGTAAAAAGAGAGTTAGCTGTCCCCTAGAGCACTCCCTTTCATAAAAGGAAGTGTGCTGGAGGGTACAGTTTACTCCTCTTTTTACTCCCACATGTATTCGTGTTTAGAGTGTATCTTTTTGCTGCGTTGCATTTAATCCCGAACCGATTAAGACAACGGGGTGAGCGGTTTTACCACGAACATGGACTCACACAGCTGAGAATGACGAAAAGACGGAACAAAGATTTACCGCGCCCTCGTTGATATCGCGTGGCCGTGTGCGCGCTCTTTGACCTAGAGGCTCATGACGGAGTCGGCGTGGCCAGAGACTTGGGCAAGGAAGACGGAACACGTAACTGAGGTAAATAAAAAAAAAAGAAAGCATGGACGGGACGTTGCTCGAAGCCGTTCAGGATTTCAATGCGTCTTGGCAACTTGCCCTCAGAGAACGCTATTATAGCGTAACTGCGTCAGACGCGGACACGTCAGCGCGTGGTTGTTGGCTGCGCAGGCAAGAGTTGCTCAAGAACCGACGTGAGAGCGCATGAGATGAGCTCGTATGAACTGCGACACCCTTGAGGGGACGAAACCATCCTGTCGCCGTAGGATGCTACGATTATGGTTGTAGAGTTTCATCATGTCTTAAGACCTTGCTTGGGGACAGGCATAGTGTCCAGCTACATTTATTGTCCTGAAGCTTAACGCGTCGTACACTCTAAACACCAATACGCCTATATAGTAGTAAAAAGGGAGTATAGCTGTCCTGCATCACACTCCCTTCAATAAAAGGCATTGCGCTATAGGACAGCTTACCATAGAGTTTCTTACTATTAACTAGAGGGACAGCTGGCGGCAATGCACCTGTACCTCCATGGGCGTGCAAAGCTTCATGGGGCGATGAGCTACTTTGGTGCAGGACAGTAGGTTTTTTTTTTTTTTCAGGAACACAGAGTGGCGTTACAGAGATTTCCCGTTCCGTATCCAGAGCGCGGTCCGCGCGCAGACGACTTCGGCGTAAGAGTAGTGTGCAAAAGCCATAGTAGCGAGAACGCAACAGCACACGACGCCAATAAAAGGTTTTTGTTTTCCGAAATGCTGTTTAAAACCTTTTAAGATGTTGAAGGGAGAACATTTTTTTTTTCAAAAACATATTTCATTTTAAAAGTGCGCCTGTTAAGCACGAAATATTGGCTTTTGTAGTCTGCAATGCTTGGCCAATAGGAGAGCAAGCCATCGCTTATTTTGGACAAACTTTGCATTTATGTGCTTTTCTGCTCGTTTGTTGCAATTTATAGACAGGATATTGAATGTTATGACATTCTTCATTATCGAACAACGTTTGTTTTTTCATTATTTTTTGGCCAAAAGTTGTAGTTCTGCAGTCGGTAGCTCTCCGCCCCATGATGCTTAGAGCGCCCATGGTGGTACAGGTGGTCTCGAGGAAGCTCCATGCAAACTCCCATAGGCGGGGCGCCAGCTTTCCCTCTAGTTAATAGTAAGAAACTCTATGCAGCTTTTTTACTCCTTTCTGTTTAGAATGTACACTTACCCCCTTTGCAGCACGGCATCTGCGATTGTGCACGTGATTCTACTAATGTTTCGAAAGTATCTATGCGCGTTGTTTTCCCGGATTCAGTGATGCTGGCTTCATTGCAAAATCCCCGCTGGACAGAATGGCAAGGCCGTTTCGTGTCTAGAAGGAAAAGGAATCGCTTCCTCAAAGCAAGAAATATAGATGGACGTTGTCACTGAAGCGCTGTTGTTTGTTGTCACTTCTTTATTCTCTAACTCGGTGAGTGCGGACAGAGTTGCGTAAGAAACGGCGTGAGAGCCCATGAGACGAGCACGTTTTAGATGCACTAACGTTGCAGTTTGGGCGTGCTGGTATGGCATACCAAGAAAGTTGAAGCGCACAACAGGACGAAGACGGTTAAGAAACACAGGTAACAGACGAGCGCTCGTCTGTTACCCGTGTTTGTTCACCGTCCTCGTGTATAGTAGTGCGCTCGCGCTTTCTTGGTGTGAAATGCGACACACGTGAGAACGGCAAGGGTGGAATGTTGGGCGAGTCGGTATTGATCCATGAGAAAAGGAGCGCAAAAACAAGAGAAATCTTTGAAGCTACACACATAGCTACTTTGCGGGATCTGTGTGTCAGTGAGCCTTCTATATTCTTATCAAAACGTGAATTGAGATTCCTAGGTTTGCAATAACCTTTATCTTCTTATGCCGTTTTTCCTTTGAATTTTTTCCTTAGAATTTTTTTCCGCTTCCCAGCCTTGGCGCATGCGCTTGGTAGTTAGGCTTAAGTCCCGGTCGACACGGTTTTGTGTTTTTCCTTTAGTCGGAAGTTAGCGCTCGTGCTGTGCGTTCTGTCTTCGTCCGTCGTCTTGTTTTCGCGCTCCTTTTCTCATGGACGTGAGAACGAAACTATGCTGTCGCCGTGGAATGCGGCGACGATGCTTCTAGAGAGTTTCATCATGTCTTAAGACGTTCCCTGGGGACAGGCAAAGTGTCCAGCTGTTTATTATCCTGGAGCTTAACGCGTCCTACTTCCACGGCACGGCGTCTACTATTGTGCATCGAGTTTAAAAAAAAAACATATAACGCTGTTTTTTTACGAAGTCAGGGATACTGGCTGCATTACAAGTCCCTGCTAGACAGAACTGCAGGGTAATTTCGTGTATAAAATAAAGGAATTTCGTTTTCAAAGCAAGAAGTAGAGATGGACGTTGCGAAGCCCTTTATAGGGCGCCCCGCGAAGTGCTGTCCGGTGCTGTTTCTGCTTTCTTCTCTCATGCGGTAAAGTGTTTGACTAAAGGACACTGCAGCTCAGTTTTCCTTACAAAACCGGCTTCGGATGGTAAGGAAAACAATTAATTGGGCATAAATGTGTTAGATAGAATACGGCTGCAGTTCCGGCAGCCTCAATCTGCACTACACGCGTCAGTTCCTGAACTTTTTGACCCATTCAGGTTACCCTGTGAAACACGGGGTCGCAATATACAGACACAGCTTTTCATTTTGATGCTATAGAGCATGAAACTTGCGTGAAAAGGTTATCTGCTATGTTCATGTTAGAGACCTGTATAGCTTGCAAAGCTTACGTAAGATTGTTTTTTTGTAACTGATGTTTATTGCTTCGGTGCATAAAAAGGGGTATGTAATAATCGATGAAAGAAAAGAATAGTTAAATAAATAAAAACAGGGTTGCCGGATTTGATAAGGTCAAAGAATGAGCGCTGATGCGGGCCTTGCATCCAAGCATGCAGTATGTGACGAAGGACTGTTCGGCGAGAGACCCGCTTCCGCCATGTACCCGATTCTCGTCCGCTTCAGTGACGGACAAGCCCACATGGGGTGGGTGGTGGACATCCGCCTGAGAATTCCGGAACCTGGGGGCGGGGCATCCGGGGAGGGGGGGAGGATACGTGTCTCGAAATTGAGGCCACTTTCGAGTTACGGCAAGAGGAGTGAGGGCTACCCCGACCCAGATCCTCCGAAGCGCAACCTCCTCTGCACGGGTGAGACCGCGGGAGAAGGTAGCCGCACACGGAGGGATTAGAGCACGTTTGCGGCGCCGGAGGTGTTCCTTTCTTGTTAAAAGGAGGGTGGTGTCATCCAGAGTGAGGACTCGAGGCAAAGACGAGGTTGGGGTCGAAAGGCGGGGTGCCATGAAAGAACAGCACTCGATAAACAGCGCGCAAAAAACAGTACAGCGACAAACAGCACAGGGAAAACAGCACAGGGAAAAAACGGCACAGCGACAAAACGGCACAGGGAAAAAACAGCATGGCAACAAAACAGCACAGGGAAAACATAGAACGCGTCAAAACAGCACGCCGGACAAAACGGCACTCGGCTACTGATCCGGAGTTCCCGGGTTCGAACCCGACCGCGGCGGCTGCGTTTTTATGGAGGAAAAGCGCTAAGGCGCCCGTGTGCTGTGCGATGTCAGTGCACATTAAAGATCCCCAGGTGGTCGAAATTATTCCGGAGCCCTCCACTACGGCACATCTTTCTTCCTTTCTTCTTTCACTCCCTCCTTTATCCCTTCCCTTACGGCGCGGTTCAGGTGTCCAACGATATATGAAACAGATACTGCGCCATTTTCTTTCCCCAAAAATTAATGACTATTATTTAAAACGGCACAGCGACAAAACAGCAGGGCTAAAAAACAGCGTGATGACATAACAGCGCAGAGAAAAAACAGCACGACGACAAAACAGCACTACGGAGTACGGTGCAGCGCTACTGGTGGGGTGAACTATCATAATGGTAAATCACAACACATGCGGCAGCAACCTTTGGAGTTAACAAGTGCTCAGGAAGACCGGCGGTTACTTTACTTTGAGGAATGGGGTACACAGCTAACCTGCAAATTCATGCATCAGCGTGCATTTGTTTAGTGTAATTTGATATTGAAGCCCTTTTTTTTTCACTTCGAAGAGAATTATCTTGAAACATGATTTTTCGCAAGATTCGATCAAAGCTACTCCTTCCGCTAGGAAGGCCATTTTATTAAAACGCAAATTTTCGCCAAATGTCTCCCTTTTGCACAGAAACCACAAGAAACATCTAACAAACACTCCTAACCTAACAAACACAGGTGGGTATCTACTTAAGCAGAGTTTAGAATGACCGCAGAGCAGATGCCCGGGCTATTTTATCTCTCAGTTGTCAAGATTCTTCTTACATAATACAGAAAGAAGCTAGATCATTGAAGCAAAGCTAGCAAGGATTGCATAACCGCTAGTTCTGCCATATGCAGCGTTCAAGCAATTCTGTTCTTCAGTCAATGAGCCTGCCCTGTTTTTAATGAGCCAACGAAACGAGCACCCGCTAACTCCAAAGGTTGCTGTTGCACGTGTGTGAGTTACCGTTTATGGTTATGGCCATGCTAGTCACCCCTCTAGTAGCGCTGCACCGTACTCCGATGTGCTGTTTTGTCGTCGTGCTGTTATTTGCCTGCGCTCTTCTGCCGTCGTGCTGTTTTTTCGCTGTGTCATTTTGTCGGGCATGCTGTTTTGACGCGTGCGGTTTTTCCCTGTGCTGTTTTGTCGCCATGCTGTTTTTATGTGTGCTGTTTTGTCGCTGTGCCGTTTTTACCTGTGCTGTTTTGTCACTGTGCTCTTTTTTGTGCGCTACCCTGTTTTGACGCATGCTGTTTTGACGTGTGCTGTTCTTTCGTGTCCCCGAAAGGCGGGTCGCAGAATCGGCACTGCTTTGGTAACTCAGGAGGTCACCTCCGACAAAATAGAATTTGCTCAAAATCAAACTCATTAACGCAACGTAGACTTTGTGAAGCAGTACAGCTCGTAGAAAACGGAGGACAACGCTGAAGAGAATAGAAACGTTGATACAAAACAAAGCGCATTTAGAAGGGCGGCACTTTTCGTGTTTTTTCATGCAATTTTATTTGTTACAACTTGTTTACCTTGCTATGTCTTATATTTGAGACTCCATTATCTGCAAATTTTAATAATGATAACAGAACAATAATAAAAATTACGCGTGTTTGCGCACGTCAGAGAGCACACGCTGGCAAGTGAGCGGCGGATCATCACTGATAGACGAGCCACTAATGCCTGTTCAGCTAACGAGAACACAAATTTATTCCTCCTTCCGCCATTTAGTTGCAACACGTTCGATTCCGTTACTTTTTATTCGTGCCAGGCGACCAATAATGTTTGAAGCGACATTTTCCAATTGCGCTTGGCGCTGCTGGTGTGCAGCATGTCCCCGAATGCGAAGTCAGGTTCACGGACCACATATCTCACACCTTCTCTTCGGTGCGGTGTGATCCCTCAGCGAACTTTCCACACAGCGGCTATTGCATTGTGACGCATGTCTGTGGCAAACAGTTTGGGAGCGGAACCACCTGCCGAGCCAACTACACCCTCTGGTCAATAAATCACATGGTTCAGAATCGCCTCAGTTGATTGCTTTTTTAACCTGACATGACGTTACGCTGCACTACAGAAGCAAGTGAACCTGTAATCTTTTTGAGTGCTTTCGGTATTATTCATGACAGTTTTTCATTGCCCTTTTGGTCTTCATTTAATTTTACATTTTCACTCACTATGGCATTGCATAAATGTCTTATGCTAATTAATTGTGTCGAAAATTGTCGCTTTTTTTTAAATGTGAATTTGCACCTCATTATAATTTCGCTGCCTTTTGTAGCAAATTTTTTTTCGTTCGTTTTCTATGCTGCCCACTTCCCCTTCTAACGCCTACCCAGGCGGAGAAAGCATTTTGAGGGAGCAAAGCAACTCAACTCAGCTCAAGTGAACTCAGCTCAACTCAAGTCAACTCAACTCACCTCACCTCACCTCACCTCAACTCAGCTCAACCCAACTCAACTCAACTCAAGCCAACTCAACTCAACGCAACACATGCACAGCAAAGCAGGCAAATCAAAGCATGCAAGCACACAATGAAGCGACAAGCGAACTAACACAGCATGCGCTCTTCAGGGCGTTTTGCCCTGTTTACAGCTATTGCCATTGCACAACGAGAAAGGAAATTTGGTCAAGTTCAAACCCATTAACACAATGCAGGCATTGTAATTCAGTATACAGCGTTGACAGCAGCACAGCAGTATAGTGAAATGCTGAAGCAAGACAAAGCTCGCTTAGAAGATCAGCAGCTTTCTTGGAGACGGTAACGAGATCCATCAGAGTGATTGCTTATAGAGGTGTTTTTCACTCCCGACATCCGCGCTCACTTTAAAGGACTAATATAGGCACCAAATTTTTTCTTCCGTGTTTCCTTCTTTCAAACGATGCGTTATACATTCGTATAAGTGAGAGCACCTCGTGGTATTCGTGTACGACTGCTAAGTAATTTATAATTGAATTTATTCTTGACGCTGTTTCGGTTTCATCTATCGAACGACGACTGTAACGTCAAGTAGATGTTTTGATCACGTGATCCACTAGAAAACTGTAATATAATCGCTGACAGGTCATTTTTCTGTCATTCCTAGTCTTGGAAGAGGCTGGATTAAATGTCGCAGGGAATTAAAACTACATATCAGCGATTATATTAGTTTTTCTAGTGAATCACGTGTAACTAGCATGTAACTAGGACACAGACGCATAAGAAGACAGGACGAGCGCTAAACATCAACGTCTTTTAATTAATGATGACACACAGCTTATTCATTTCCGTTTTTTTTTCGCCTTTTTTAATCCAAATTCGAGTCTACGTCACAAAATTATTCATTTACTCCACTCCTTACCCATGTGTGCGTTTGTATCAGCGTTGCACCCTGACCAATCCCCCGGCCGTGGGTACGTGCCATTCAGCCTGAGGACATCATCATCATCATCATCATCGTCGTCATAATCACCAACTAGCCCAGCTTTCTGTCTGGATGAACTTGACGTCACAGTCATAGTCCGATCTGTTTGTAGCATGAGAGAACAAATACAAAAAGAAATTATTATGCATTAAAATGACATTAGAATGCATGCATTCTAATGTCTAACGCATCGTTTGACAGAAGAAAACGCGCAATGAAATTAGGTGCCTATAGTCCTTTAAGAGCTACCGCGTGTCAAGCGAAGCGAGTCAAAGCGCGGTATGGTTCTGCCAACGAGGGCCAACCGATCAAGCTTACGGGATCCCGCGACGACCACGCCGGCCACGTGCACCGCAGCAGACGAGCAAGACCACGGCGTTTCCACCGGTGACCTCGAGACGGGCGGGTTCAATGCCAACCGCCTCCGGTCGGGTGGTGGCCGCATTCAGATGGGCAGGGGAGATATGCAAATCCCACAGTTAGAGCGCACGACTGAGAGACGCGGGCGGTTTTTTTAAGCGGACACTTTCTGTGCGGCGTCTTTCGCAGCCCTATAGATAGAGAATAGAAGTACCAAGTGAAACAGATGTGTATTGGATAAGAACTCTCACGGTTTTCGCATTTTCTTCTGTGGGCGCGTAAGCGATAGCGATAGCTGCGGAGTGGCTTCGTACTTGGCGACAACACGCACTGCATGGTCCCGCATGCCCTATAGGCCCTTCTGGATCGCAGTGGGAGCGCCGCCTTTTATTTAGCTCCTCTAGGCAATATTCTCTTTGAAGAGCTGGTGAACGCAGGTGTTTTCAATTACAGGGCACTACGACGCTGACGTCATTATTCTCCTGAAAGACTCGCGCACAACGACTGTCGTGAATAAAAATTGTTCGGAAAGACATGAGATAAAGTTAGCAACGTTTAAGTGACATTACTGTAGTCTTTGTAAGCATGCAGCGGTGCAGCCCTGGTTTCAAAAGGCGACTGCTTGGATGCTGGCTATTGAGGCACGAACGAAGATGGCGGCGGGAATAATAATAATAATAATTGGTTTTTGGGGAAAGGAAATGACGCAGTATCTGTCTCGCATCTCGGCGGACACCTGAACCACGCCGTAAGGAAAGGGATAAAGGAGGGAAGGAAAGAAGAAAGGAAGAAAGAGGTGCCGTAGAAAGCAAAATTAGAAAAAATATATGTGGTTATCAAACACTCAAAAAGGCAGACAAAAGCGTTTTTTTTTGGGTATTCGTGATGCTGTGCTCAAAATTTTATTTCATTTCAAAATTTCAGACATTCGTATCAAAATTTTGATGCGACCGTTCGTCGTACAGCGTTCCGAGTTCTGTCATGCGTGTGTGCGTGCGTGCGTGTGCGTGTGTGTTTGCGTGTGTGTGTGTGCGTGTGTGTGTTTGTGTGTGTGTGTTGTGTATGTTTGTGTGTGTGTGTGTTTGTGTGTGCGTTTGTGCCTGTGCGCGTGCGTGCTTGTGTGTGTGTGTGTGTGTGTGTGTGCGTGTGTGTGTATGTGATGCGCAACCAATACGCAAGCACATAAACACGTAGGAAGAACTTTAATGCAATGTACACTACAAACATTACGCGTAAACAATGCACTGAGGGAGAGTAATGTAAGCAGTCTGTGCCGAACTTTTTTTTTTTAAGAAAGCATGTAAAACACATTGGGCGGCATCCACCGCCGTCACTTGCAGTTTCTCAAAACTGCCGGTCCAATTAGAAAATTGCGGATGTTCCGTCCACCATCTCGGACCCACGCCTCCTATGAGCCAAAAATAAAGAACTTGGAGGTTGTGATTACAGAAGCGATAAAGTGATGCTGCTTAAATGCCGTAGAAATAGCGCAACCGCTGAATCGCACAGTTTCACAACGCAGGCTTTAGATTCGACGAAAGCTACAGAACATATATCTTTATACTCGATGCTCGAGGTCAGCAGGGGCCGGTATCTGGACCGGCCCTACACGCCCCTACTTCGGTCCGGACTATAGATGGTAGTGCCTGAAAAAAGCCTTGAAAAATCTGGGGGGGGGGGGGGGGGACGTTTTCTTTTAGTTTTTTCTTAATGGGAAAGCACTTCTTGCCTCATGAGTGGCGTGGAGGATGTTTCACCAAGGGCGGTGGACAGGAAGTGTGCACAGAGCGTGTTATCGTGAACTCTCCATCATCCAGATAAGAGTGTAAATATGAATTGTAATGATTAATAGCGATTGAATGGAAACTTTATACGACTGAATTACTAAATAAATATTTAAATGAATACTAAGTCAATTAATTTCGTTAATTGCACCGAGTAATTCACGAAATTGGTGAATTACTAGCAATTGCTCCAGAATTGAACGAACACTAAAATAATTAGTTAAATTATTTCGTTAATAATTAATGACGCCAATTATTAGTAACTCCATAATAACTAATAATTATTAATGTAAGTAAATTAAATTGCCGTTAGTGATTGATTACATCACTGCATTCATAGCCAACCAAAGACTCCTTACATTGTGAACACTGAAGCGCTGGCAGACGACGAACGCACTGTGTTCTCGTCCTCCTTTCGTCCGTCGTCTGCCAGCGCTTCAGTGTTCACAATGTCAAACCAACTCGCCCAGCATCACACCCTACTCCTTGCAGGTCATGTGTCTGATCACGTGATACGAGACATGCCTAGACAAGACTAGGAGGAGACAGCGGAACTCGAAATGCTTTCGCATTTTCGCACATAAGGAGACTTAAGTGCACATTTAATTTTTTTTTCATGGCCCAGAAGAAGGGGGAAAATCGGACAAAATTTCCAAACGGAGTTGTCTGCACAATCTCACCTTAATACGCACTGTGAAAGTTGTTTTTAATGAGCTGTTTAGGAGCTTGCCTAGCATCTGGACTCTGTCCAGAGGGTGTCAAGGTCTTTGTAGCACCCAACCGGTGACGTCAGTCGAATGTCGGCAACTCCGAATTCCCATATCGCCTGTGCCGTGTGAAAGAAACTGATCGCAGTTTGGCAATGGGTATACCAGGCTGCGCAACAGGCTTGCTGGAAAGCAGGGGCAAAATCATGGGTATGGGCACTCGATTCTCAGCGCGTGAAACAAGCAAGCATTTCCCAACCGGCAGGAGTGACGGGACGCACTGATGCAATGCTTTGAGTCGATTGCATTCTACGCAATACGTCGTGATCTTTTCCTGAAAATGCTTTGCAGCATGTTTGTATTGGTTGGAAAACTATATTTATTTACTTATTTCTGAGTTAAAAAGCAAATAGGCTTGATACGAACTGCGTTTTTCATGTTTTTCCAAAATTTCGTATTTTTCTGAAAAACGAAGACCCAAGAAAGAATAGTTTTCTTTTTTGGGGAGCATTCACAATTTCCTGAAAATTTTACACCTCTATTGTACGAGCTCGACCGTGGCCCGCTATCAATTTTTAATGACTGTGGCCCGGCCCGGGGCTCATTCGGTCCTGCCCGTGCAGGCCCGTCTGCTTTTCAAAATTAAACTGCGCTCTTAAAAAAAAGACAGATAACTACAACAAGCAGCAAACAGACATCTGTGTAGCAGCTTAAAAAAGTTGCAGAAAGCAAGAAGCGAAACTGCGGCTTCGTGACCAGCGACGAGTGTCTACTCAAGCTGGGCACAACAGATAAAAAATCGGGCTATAAAAAAAGAACTGCATGCCATCATTTTCAGTGGCTCCTGGGGCAACACTTTAGGAGAGAAATTTCTAAAAACAAGCGGCTTTAGCGCGAGCGTAGCCTGTTCCCCTCATAAGCGCACTATAAGATGCTTAGATCCTAGCGCACTGTGAGCGTATTGTTGTGGACTTAAGGTTTGATTCAACTAGCGGGTCAGGGGAGCATTTGGTAGACAGGCATTTTTGCTTCTAGGCGCACACAGCTTTACTTACATGGCGAGCAGACTTCGTACAGCAGTGAGAAATATATGGAATCATATCGTTTTCAAATAAGGACAGAGTTCCCCTTTGAGCAGGGCTGGTAAACATTTGTAAAGCCCAAACCCTCTAGAGATCCCAAGAGAGGGATTAATGGCAACCCCAAGGACCACATCCGCATAGGTTATGCAAAGGTTGCCCGAGAACACAAAGTGTCTTCAATTAGGCAGCTTTTCGTAGGTCAGGAAAGCAGGCGAAGGTGCCATTCTACACAGATGGAAAGCATCATTATCATCGTCATTAGCCTGATTACGCCCACTGCAGGGTAAAGGCCTCTCCCATGTCTCTCCAATTTACCCTCTCCTTTGCCAGCTGCGACCACAGTATCCGCGCAAATTTCTTAATCTCATCCGCCCACCTAACCTTCTGCATCCACCGTTAAACAATGCGGCACGCCAAATAACTGAACCGCATGAGGCCCTATGCACGGTTTGTAGCTGGACGGTAATGGCCTTTCGCAAGCGGATGTTTTGGAGCCTTCTCTCGTCGACTGTCCAATTCACTCCTCTGTATCTCCCCCGGTCAGCTATAGTAACTTAGAAAAAAAAACTGCAGTTGCTAACACTGGGCCACGGTCCGCGGCGTACTGTATAACTCGGCTGGGCAGTCACAACAGTAAACGAAATCAACTAATATCACTATATTAAAAATTAGCAGTGGCTTAGCTCGGCTATGCCAGGATACACGTAGCGTGAGCTACGCTGAGCCGCTGAGCAGCAATTTCGCTCTCCTTCTCCATGGCTATACCACACTGGCAAACGCCCCGCTATATGTATACACCCACTGATACCTCTGCGCATGCGCACAAAATGAGAGGCGCTATCAAGCGGCTCCGGCCCAGCGTCAGACTTGGCTACTGCGCAACGGAGGCGCACAGCTGGGCACGCGCCGGCGCCAGTGCGTCTGCCGCGGCTTTGAAGTCACTCCTATGGAATGCGCAGATCGGCGAGGCGAGCGCGGCGGCTCCGGCGCGCCAGCTGTGCGCCGTGTGACGTCACTGCTCCTCGCGCATGCGCAGCACGGCTCTCCAGGAGCCACGCGAAGCTGTTCAACCTCGGCCAGTGTAGCTCACGCTACAAAACAAGCCAGGTATCAAAATTCTAGCGCTTATAATTTTTTTCTTGTGACTAGCTCCTTGTTTCCGTAATGAGAAAGGCTTCAACAATGGACTAAGTAGAACTTTTTCCTGGGCTAGTTGGTGCATGTTACTAAGAAAAGAAGCGCCAGCAGAGACAAGACGTTGGCGCTTCTTTTCTTAGTAACAATGGACTACTTTTTTTGTCGAGGAGGAATTCTGTGCGGCGTTCCTGAATATGGGCGGAGCTTCACTGCAGACTTAAATTGTATCCTACTACAGGCTTCTGCTGACGGCGGTGGCTTTGTCGGCACTTCGGGCTATACCCGCAAGTGGGATTTGTTAGATCGATAGGGGGCTGCAGAGAGCCGTGTACCCCCTGAAATTTGTGTGCATTTACGCCACTGATATAAACATGCATTACCCATAGTTTACACAAAGTTTCAATCCGGCTATTATCTTATGGAAAGAGAAGAGCAGAAAGTTGGGCCAGTTGGTTAATATGCATGGTAGAAAGCAGACGACGATCAGACAAGGAACCGCAAGCACAAAGACCGGAACCACACGGACAAGTTCGCTGAAGGAGTCGAGATCAGTGCTGTTAAAGATCGGGCGGTAGATTACTCATTCGTCGGCTAATAATCGGAAGTTAGGGGAGGTAGTATTGCCAGGAAGATAATTAATGTAAATGAGGAAAAGCAATGGTCCGATTATAGTGCCTTGAGAAACACCTTAGATAACCGGCGAACCGAAATTGCTGTTGAGATAACTGAGGCAAAGAATATTTGTTAGCTAAGGCTAATTTCCCTCTGTTACTGAAAAGGTCCTAAAGGCTTCCAAATATGCTGAAGAGTTAAGGTTTAAGCGCGAAAGTTTTAGAAGTAGTTTTTTATGTGAAACTTTACGGAACGCCTTTTCAAAGTCTAAAACAGGAATGTCAATAGGAATTTTAGATCGAGGCTTAGATAGTTAACGAATAATGCTAGTTTAGAGGGGCTCTGAAACGCCTTCCGAGGAGAGCACATTAACTCACTTAATCACTGCAGTGTGTTGACATGAAAACCAGAGCCAAATAATACTCTTCTACACGCAGCAGACGACCCACAATCACGCGTCAAAGTTGGCGAGACCTTCCCGGCGACTTTTTCATGCTCGCACCCTCCTCCGTCCCCCACATCTGCGTAGACAAGGTGAGAGGTGGCCATTGGTTAGATTCTTTCAGACATCAGGCAGCTATCGAGGCCGCGGCCAATAAGCCGCTTAGCTCCGGCGAGTCGGGAAGCTCCGCTCCCAGAGGGGGGTCGGCGAAGGAGCGCCTACCTTCCAGCGTGCAAAAAGTGACGAGAGGAGAGGGAAAGGCGCGAAGACGCTGAAATTCAAATTTTAACTACAGATTACTCAGCTTCTACAAAGCGCATTTAAAAAATCCTTGCTGGACACTATTCGTGAAGCGGCGTGCTTCAATATCCCAGGCATGCCGCAACATTATTAGAGCCCTCTTCACAGCCCCTTTAATATCACAAGAAAGTCCTCTCAAGAACGTCCTTATACGACAGCGCACACTTAAAGCTCATGAAACGCACCTTAACAACCGACAGCCTTCAAGCGGTTTTAACAAAATACTGTGAACGTTGTTCGAAGGACGGTTTTGAAGCGCAAGGGAGGCGTTCAATGGGGAGCGGGCTCCCCAGCAAATGCTATCTCCAGTGTCTCGGGAGCGTCCTGCGGAAAATAAATGTGGGAAAGG
The DNA here is from genome assembly GCA_030143305.2 of Amblyomma americanum. Classification (NCBI taxonomy): domain Eukaryota; kingdom Metazoa; phylum Arthropoda; class Arachnida; order Ixodida; family Ixodidae; genus Amblyomma; species Amblyomma americanum. The sequence continues at coordinate 28,926 of JARKHS020002355.1, forward strand.
AACTGCAGTTGGACTGCAGAGCAAAACGGTGGCCTGTGCATGTTATATCACATACCACAACGAGCTTTCGCACAGCTTAAAGAAGGTGGCGGGACGGTATAATGGTAATGTGCTGTTTTCTGCGCCCTCCAAGCTATCAAGAATGCACTGTACAACATCATGGGCGATAAAGAGCGCCAAGAATGCACAAAAAGACACGCCGTTCAGCTATAGCGAGAAGCGCTCTCCCTTTCATAAAAGGAAGTGCACTAGACAGTTTACACCCTTCTTACTCTCTTTTTACTCCTTTCTCTTTAGAGTGTACGGGGGCGTTGTGTGTGAAATTATGTGGCAATTCCCATATTGGCCGGACCGGACGTTGATTTATTGATAGAGCAAGAGAGCACCATGTGCAGGTCTGTAAACATTAATGCGGGTGGTCATCTGGCGAACCACTGCAAACACTGCAGAAACTATGGTTGTGGTTGTAGGATTGTGGACGTGAATTTGCATTTGAATGTGAACCGCCCTTGCAAATGTCTGAGTTAAAGGCGCGAGCAAAACACAAATGCCGGAGGAAGATAGTTGAAGCCTGCAGCTACTTCCAAGGCCGGAGATCGGTGCGTTAGCACGCCATCAATATCATTACCAGAAAAGAAAATCACCTTTCTGGAGTCTATCGTACACTGACTTCTATGCGGTTTTAATCATTTTACTTCTTTTGCTTGCCACTTTTTTGTCTTTGTAGCTGTGTTTTGCTTTTAATGTTTTACCTTAAGACTGCCTGCCTCTGCTTTTGCCATGACGCGTTGATCCTGCTTTGTTATGATTTGTTTTACCAAATTCCCCCGTAACTTGATGGTGTTTCTTTAGCTCGTGGGGTGTCTCGTTATCTGGCTTGTGCGCGTGTTTACCTCCATGGTTCCCTCGACCATCGAATTATCTTGCTGTTGCGGGATGCGCTTTCAGTCATTGAGTTAACCCGCGATTGATCACGTGATGCTATGCCATTTATAAGTATGTAGTTACAAAGTATACATACTTATAAGCATACATACATACATACATACATACATACATACATACATACATACATACATACATACATACATACATACATACATACATACATACATACATACATACATACATACATACATACATACATACATACATACATACATACATACATACATACATACATAATTTCATTTTGAGTGAAAAAAAACAGCGCGAAAGGGACGGAAGACAAAGAAGAAGGAAACCACACGGACGAACGCATACCAACTCGCCCAACTTTCCATTCTAATACATACATAAATACATATATGCATACATACATACATATATACATACATGCATGCATACATATATACATGCATACATACATACATACATCACATACATACATACATACATACATACATACATACATACATACATACATACATACATACATACATACATACATACATACGTACGTACGTACGTACGTACGTACGTACATACATACATACATACATACATACATACATACATACATACATACATACATACATACATACATACATACATACATACATACATACATACATAAACTATAAGTATGCCGCCTGCTCGTTGCAAAAAAATAGTTGACACTAGTCACTGCTTATAGTTGTACCGTCGTTTCTGCGTTCTTTTTTCGTCATCCTCAGTTTTACGCGCTGCTTAATTAATTGGTCATGATGTGTAGCCGACTAACCGAGACAAAGATATATCAATCCTTTTAAACCCGTGTTGGTTAGGATGAAATAATTTAACCGAGACAAGGAACTTGACGATGCGAGGGTAAGTGAAATACTCCATTAGTTTCGAACAGATGTTGGTGAGAGAAATGGGACGTTAGCTTTTACACGAAAGAGGGCTTTTCTTGGGGACTGGAATGATCTTGCCATCTTTCCCATCTTGTGGAAGCACGCCCGATGACAATGATTTCCGAAACAGGTTCACAAAAGGACGCTTACAGTGTTCTTAGCATTTTTTCAGTACTCTAGATATTAACTTAGCACCACGCGAAAATGTAAGTTTCAATGACTCGATTAATTTCATAATTCCGTTATCATCAAATGTTTCATATTTCCAGGCATCATCTATCAGTTCGCTGTTGGATTATTTAGTGAACATTCAGCAAATGAAGTTAAAAACGCAGCAAACATCATTGTGAAAATTAGGAATGTTGCGTTTGTCATGTAATGTTAGAGGCTGTGAGCATGTAGATTTAGTAGTTTCCCAAAATTTGTGCGGGTTGGTGAGCAATCGTGGGTTGGACTGGTGTGAAGGAAAAAGGCTTGATTTTGTCAGCTAGTGATAAGGATGTTTATTCTGTGAAATGATACTGTTTCCGCGCGCATACGGTATTCAGTCGTTTGGCAGCTTGGAAAACCCGTTTCATTTTGTTGTTGAGGCACTTCAGCTTCTTGTTAAACCATAATGACGAGGATTTTTCAGTTATGGTGATAGTAGGAATCTGCTTGTCTATTAGCTCATACATTTTGTTCGTAAAAAAGAACACACCGGTTAGTTTCAGCCAAGCATTCTGAAAAACAACAGAGATATACCGCTGGCAGAGATTAGTGAATTCCGAGTTGAAGCTAGGACGAGTAGATCTCTTTATCATGTAGTTTTAATCTTTTCTTGACTCTTCTGAGGGGCGTGAGAATTCACGAGAAAATGCGAATTAGATTATAGAGTGGTCCCCGAGTCCCGATAAACAAACAAGTGGCGAAACGTTATCAGGGTGAGAAGTTAAAACAAGGTTGGGTATGTTTGGAGAGTGATTATTTTGCCTTGTGGGATTAGATACAAGCTGCAACAGAACAAAGGTTGAACACGTGCAGACAAAGTTTGGTTTAGGTTGGTTTATGGGGGTTTAACGTCCCAAAGCGACTCAGGCTATGAGAGACGCCGTAGTGAAGGGCTCCGGAAATTTCGACCACCTGGGGTTCTTTAACGTGCACTGACATCGCACAGCACACGGGCCTCTAGAATATCGCCTCCATAGAAATTCGACCACCGCCTCCGGGATCGAACCCTCGTCTTTCGGGTCAGCAGCCGAGCGCCATAACCACTGAACCACCGCGGCGGACTGCAGACAAAGTCGCTGTCGACGTATTTTAAGACGATATCTGAGTGACTTTTTTACATTTTGACGTGGCACGACAGCAAGGCGACGTGTGTCACCATTTTCACATAGTATTAACTGCCTTAAGTCATGGCAGCTATCTTTTCGCGCTGTTTATGATCTCTTTATCAATTCGATTCCTTCCGTCTGCGTCATCCCTGTTTTCCCAGTCAGTCCAAAGTTAGTCACTCCGCTTATCGCAGTCTGCGTCTGTCCACTTACCACTCTGCGAAGGTCAACGCCCGCTGAGTGTTTGTGAGCCCCGAAAGCTTGGAAAAATTCCGCTATTCCTTCGCTGTTCGTGGCTGAGAATGTCAAATTTGATTAGGATTGGTTCTGCGACTTCCCGGCGTTCCATGCCACGTCATCCCAAAATACCTCTTTCCTTTACAAACCTATCCTAGTATCTTGTTTCGTATATGTGGGCCTTTGTAAGCCTTTGTAAGTGCGTAGATTCCCTCCTACATCAAGTATCGCGACACAGACCACTTCATCTGCCGTAAAACTTCCGCCGCCTACCACTTATGCTTGCTAACTACAGCGACATCTCGCGGAGACGGCGATACACATCGTCACTGCCGGTACTCTCATGAATGTTCGGTCCGGCACCCACCGAATGTCTTCTGCTATCCTTCGCTGGGGCGTTGACGTTACTGCTCGTTATACATGCAGTCAAGACGAAGATGCTTGTCGCTGATGTGAATCGCTCCTGGCAATAACACATGCCTACTTGACTACAGGGAATATGAAAACAGGTCTGCTAGAGCTCTGTTCGGTGTCAACGAACCCCTTCGTGAGACGTTGTAGTAATTAAGGAACCCCTGCCCTCCCTTCTGTAATTGTTTGCTTTCGCAACGAGTGTTAAGAACTGTCAACCATTCCGTTAATACGTTTTTGAAATTCTTAAGGCAGCTCGCTTGGACATTTTGGTCGGAACTCCCACTAGATGACTACGCTTGCTAATGGCTTCCTTTGCAAGGAAATTTAACGGCCCGTCGTACCAAAATGTAGCTGGTTCGCTTTAAAATAGGCGGTGGTGCGTGTAAAGGATGGATGGTAGGATTACCGAGGTCCCCAGAGTCCCCGTCGTTCAATCCCACCTATATCCCCCCCCCCCCCCCCCCACACACACACACACACAAAGAAACAATTTGAGGATTTGTCACCCGACGTGCCAGTGAATGCACTGCTAACAGCCGGGCTAACGTGTTTTGAAATCATACATGTTTACCAATGGGGGTTTACGTATTTGTGGGATGAAACTCTCAGTGAGCGGCCGTTTTAGAATAGTAGATGGCACTGCAACTAAAATGCATGTGCATTTCCTCTCCTCACAGCCTCCTAGTTTTCAGTAAGCGCGACTTTCCCCTCCCATAGGAACGCATGTATTCTGTCGAGGTTTGGGCCGACGATCAGCTTTTCTGCTGAAGTCCCAATTCCAAGAAGTAGCAAAAAAAATTATGTAAGAAAGAATTAGGCCATAGGAGGTGGGGAGACACAGATATATAGAGCTTCGGTGGCCGGTCTTCCTTAGTCCAGGATCCCGTTGACTCTCCATCGCCGCCTTAGCCCTCGTCACCAGCATGAGCTCCCAATATATTCCTGATGCAGCAGCTAAAACTGCAATTTGATACAACTCAAGAACAAAGCGGCGAATGCACTTCAACGGAGGCCTTCCAGCCAATGGCGTCGGCCGATTCTCACGACGTCGTAGTTCATCCCCTTGCACCTGCAAATGTGACATCACAGCGGGTGCCAGATGAAAGGGGATAGACGAGGGCTTAATCGGATTAACCGCGGCGTCATGAAAATCCGCCGACGCCGTTTGCTGGAGGGCCTCCTTTTGAGGGGCATCTCCCGCTTCGTTCTTGAGTTGCATTCAACTTTTTTATATTTTATAGCTGCAGTCAGCGAAAAGAAGAAAAAATAAAGCACGCTTGTCACGCGAGATTCGTTTCCTCGAGTTTCACCCCGCCGTTAAATCGACGATACGTCCTTGGCCAATGTTCAGGAAGTAAGTGTCCACTATAGGTGCGTCTCAGCGTCCGTGCTGCCTTGGTCGGGCCGCACGACAGACACGTGGACACGCACGTCGGCTTCAATGTAACGTCATTGTTTTTTTGATGCGATGTTTATTGCCTCAGGGCATAAAAACTATGATGTGAAAGATGAGTAAGATGCTTAAATAAATGAAAAAATTTGAGCTGGTCTGATGAAATCAAGAAGTGAACGATGATATGGACCCTGTGTCCATGCAATATATGAATCCGGAAAGTCCCACTACTTTGCTTGATGTCGATAACACCGGCACCAAACTCACGAATTCGAAAATTGAAACATATTGCAACAAAGTGGACGTGTCCTAATGGACGTGGCTTTCAACTGGACGCGTTTTCTTGCTCCAAAAAAGCGGCAAACACTGCCGCCATCATCTCCGGGTCGCGTTAGTTGCGTATAGAGGCTGAAAGCCCTTAATATAAAATACGGTCGCCTCATTATTTATTTATTTATTTATTTACTTATCACAACCACCACACCGCCAATTTTTACATGGCAGTACAGTGGAGGAGGGGATTATTTATTTATCACAATGCCCACAGCCGCAAATTTTGCATGATATTACAGTGTGGGGCGGGGGTTAGGGGGCGGGGGGGATTACTACAAATAAAGTTTCAGGTGCATATTTGTATGCGCATACATGAAGACTGAAAACAAGAGGTCACTTTTCTTTGTGAAAGCATTAAAGTACACTTCGACGACGAATCGCAAAAATGTGATAATAATAAAAGCACGACTCAAAGAAAAAGAACTGAAGTATACGTCACAAGGCCTAATGTTACTCAAGTTCACATGAATAAATAGCACTGCTAGATACATTACAGTTACTTATAATGAGAAAAAAGTTGTCATTACCCATAGTGGTGGCGATATCGAGCGGTAAACGGTGTCATTCCGAAATTGTTCTATTCCGGAAAATCATTCATGCAAATCGTAAGCATGCCCAACAACTCTAGTTTAGTTTAGTTTATGGGGGTTTAACGTCCCAAAGCGACTCAGGCTATGAGAGACGCCGTAGTGAAGGACTCCAGGAATTTCGACCCCCTGGGGTTCTTTAACGTGTACTCACATCGCACAGTACACGGGCCTCTAGCCCAACAACTGTGGACAAAAGCTCTTTCGCGCGGAAAAGAGTTTATGAACGCAATTTTTTCATATATTGGAAGATTTCACTATAACCGTCAATATATCCGCATATCTTCTGTTATCAAGCTTGCATTTTTTTATTATTAACATTTTTACGGTCGTCAAAAACGCTCCACATTGGATTTTCTATGGCAGCCTTAACTGCTCCCTGCAAGTGATGGAAAAACATTAAAAGAAAGATTTTGCTATACATCGGAAGAATGAACCATTTGCTGTAATATTTCCATAACAGTACCTTACAGGTACCCAAAATATTCAAAATTTTTGTCCAAGAATGTCGGCCCTGGTGGGTAGCTCAACGTTCGTAATATTCCCTTTTTGCGCTGCGATTATTGATGCAACAGTATAGGTGCAATTTAAGCCCAGATTGCGTAACAGGAAAGGCAAGGTGAACTGTCACCATGGGGCCGTCTCCTCCACATCGCGGACCAAGAATGCTGCCTTTGTTCTCGTAAGCTCCGGACGCAGTGACGGCAGCGCAGATGGTTTAATTAGCATAGACGCTATGTGCAGGCCTAATTGTCGTGCATATTTTCTCTTTCCATCCGCCCCACCCTCGACGCTAGGGGCGAACACTTCACACATTTTAATATCAAATATAAATAAAGTTTTTCCTCCTCCTCCTCCTAGGCCACCTGATAAGTCACGTGACAGTTACGCCACCGCATGGACGTCGACGACGCTTTCGAAGAAACCGAACGTCTTTGGAAAAGCCCGTTCCCACGGGTGCAGTTTGAGCCGTGCTGTTTTCCTAGACACGGTGCGTGCGACAACGGCAGTAAGCTGGCACAGAGCCGAAAATGTATGCGGAATACGATCGGCGACTTTGGAGAGAATATTTAATAACGTATACTTAGGGGGCAAAAAAAAAAAAACACTGTCTCGTAGGCGGGAGAACAAGATAGCGTGACATGGTCGGAGGTAAATAAGTATCTGCAGGCTATGCGATCCTGAACCACCGTTGTATTGCTCCTTGCATGCATGCCGTGATCGTTTCATTCGTCATCCTCCTTCATTTTTCATTTTTACTATCAGCGAAGTGCACTTCAGTGTTGTCTTCGTCTTCTTTTCCTTTAAAATTTTTTTATCAAGCTTATGTCACGTGCTCTTCTTTCTTTTGTACACTAGAATAGAATCAAATCTCAGTTGGTAGACTGCGCTTGACAGTTGGGGTTGTCTTCAACTCCGTCATTGTCAATCTAAGCAGCGCGCGTCTTGCTTACGATCATGTTTCAGGTAGTCCAATCTCAAGCACTTCTTAGCAAGCATGTGGATAGAGTGCATGTGGTAAGCACGGTTGTGCACGGGAGTGCAGTCACTGTACAAGCGCAGGGGGCAAATTCTGAGCAATTGCACCTGGATTATTTATACTACGACACAGAAGAGTTGCTGTTCCCGCAAGCTCTACCGTTTGATAACAACGATTCTGAGCTGAAGGCACAGATAACGTACGACGCAAACTGTCTGCTCGAGAACGCGCAAAGCCAACAGCAAACAGCTGTCGTCCACGAGCGATTTACTGTGAAAACAGGCCTCTAGATTAAAAACAAGCTGCCTTAGTATCTACTCGCAGCATCCGGTATCTGAAGAAAAGCTGATTTCAAACAGTTTGATACGGTTTATACTCCCCTTTAGCAAACAGGGGGAGATTAGTCACCAGAAGAAAGATACATACTTGAGTTCCTCGCTTACGTAAACGACGTGGCGTGACCGGTCTTGAGACGCTAATCGCCTCTACGCGATGGTCAGCAACCTCGTCAAAAACAACGCGCCTAATTCACCGTTGAGACCGCAACGAAGCCCGAAAAAGAACCGCTTCAGTCGGAGATGAAAAAAAAAAATAACGGAGCCGAGAGAGCAAGTTGATAATAAGCCGGTATAGAGTTGAGTGTGCCCCAGCACTGCACTCAGGCGAAGGAACGCGCATTTACACCGCAGGTGAAGCGAGCGGACGGTTGCTTACGTAAAGGGAGTCAAGGCAAGCGCGTCTTGCGGCGTAGACAAGAACTGTTTACCTCGGACCGTTTTTCTTCTCTTTATTTGTCCCCGCGAGCGCGTTCACCCTCCCCTCGCCCGCACGGTGTCACTGGAGGCGTCTATACGACGCCTTTCGTATAGACTCTACTACGCGCACCGGCTTCTGCCGCAACAGACACGGTCAGGGAAGTTCTAAAGAAAACAACACGAAAGAACCGAATAAACAACGCAGGCAAAGCGTGCGGTGCGCGAGCGTGCCGCTGCGTTATAAGATTCGATCTAATCTCCCTCATCGCCGTCGTCTCCACTGCGAATAACCGTCGGAAGGCAGCGCCCTCTCTCCCGCCTCCCCGCAAGCTCTTTCTTCTTTCCCGGATCGGCGATTCGTTTCATGACCCGACCCTGACATCCTTGGGCGCTTGCCGTTCGCGGCGTGGCGGCGGCGACTCGGAAAGCGAGTTACCGCCTTGTCTGTGAAACGCCGCAGTCGCGGGCACCAAATCGCTGGCGCGCTTTTTCCGTCGGCGTAAATACGTCCGCGGCGCGAGGGGCCGGCTTTTAAGTTCGCGCGTATGCGAGCACGCCTTCTTCGGAAGCCGTCTGCTACCGGATTTCGAAGAGTCGTCTGCTACTGTCAACTGTGCCTGTTGTAGGGTTGCCTGCTACTACTGTGCCAAAGTCGTCTGCCGAAACGTCGCCAACGTCGTTTGCTGTAACGCTGCCAACGTCGTCTGCTACAACCTCGCAAGCGTCGTCTGCTACAGACTCGCCACCGTGGTCTGCTAATAACGTCACCGGGCCGCCTGCTACTGAGGACGCCAGTTCTGGAGTTGCTTACGTCGTTATTAGCAGCTACCTACAAAGCCAGTTGCACCTGAAGCCGAAACTATGTGCTAGTTAAGTAACGAGTGTTTGTGGCTTTTACACCGTGTTTTAACCTGTAAAAAGCGATAGTGTGGCCTGCTGCGTGAAGCGTTAATACTCATGCTCCATGTGCTGTCAGACTACATCGACACTGCCCGCAACTGAAGTTATCAGTTCAATGATAACGTAGAGCTTGGTGTCGACGGTGCTAAAAATATTTTACTTTATTTAGTACTTGAAGCCACTGGAAATTTTGGTGCTCATCTTACGTTGCTACAATTGTGATTCCACGTGATCATCGGCGTCACCGAGACTTAGGTTCAGCGTCGAAGCGAGGGGAGAATTGGAATAAGTTTGGTTCAAGTGATCTGCAACAAAGCATCATCTGCAGCGACAGCGTCACTATCGTCTGCTAGCTGCTGACCGCGCCGTATGCCACGCTTGTGGTGACGTCATTTGGGGATGGTTCCTGTGACGGCCAAGTTCACCGGCTGGCTGTACCGCCTGTTCAAGAAAATCATCTGCCACGTGATTCGGGACTCGTCACTGGTAAGTCAGTTAATGCTCTTACCTCCTTCTTTGATGGTATACCCTTAGTTGTTGTAACAGCTACCTAATTGCACTATTAACGTACCGAAAAATGTCCCAATCTGTTTTTCGATAACCTACTTGTGTTTGTAATCCACCGGCGTTAGAGCCGTGGTCACCATAGCGTGAAGCGTAGCGCTGGCGGTTTTTGCAAATAGGTCAGTTTCGCGCTACCGCGGTCTTTTCAACCCTCTGCACGTTGCTCGTAATGCATTTGTATTTATTTTATGCAATTATTTATTTTTCACTCATTTTGTTTACAACAGGACGAAAGCGAACTGCTCAAGGACGTTTTAATTCTTCATTGTACGGGATTGTACCAAAACGTATCAAGAAATTTCAGGAAGGTTTTAACATTATGTGGCAAATTATCAGTTTACAGCAGAAGAAATGATAGGTCTTAACTTATTCGTTTCAGCCCGATTTTGTGACGTGTGGCATGTGCGAATGCCTTTTCTTTTTGTATTTTGAATAAAATTTCATTCCGATCATATCTGACAAATATATGTTCGCGCACACTTAGCTAAGACAACAGCTGTGTAAAAGTCCCCTCAGGCTTATCAGTGCTGGCGGGGGAGTTAGTGAATGGTACGTGGGCGAGCAAGTGATCTGCGCATGGTGACGAGGTCACTCTGATATCTTTTAATCTCGGTCTCATGTTGGTGTTCACCGAAGAACCCCAGCAGACAGCGCTATGTTTGAAACGTAGCATAACATAACAATATAACATAATCCAGAATAACTATTGCATAAAAAGCACTGCTGGGAGCGAAATCACGGTGTGGCAGACTGTCTGGTTCCAAGAGGAATTCATTCTTTCGTCTTGATCCATAAGCATTAAACAGCTTCTCGCCTCGCATGCGGGACGTGCGTGGTTCGATCCCCAGTGCCGCCGGGTACCCACCGGTGATACAATGGGTACAAGCTTTCCCCCTGGTCATGGTGCTCGGCTTATTTAGGGTGAAATGCTTGGGAAATGGGTCTTTGACCCCACCTTGAGAAGTCGAAAATACCTTGTGCCATGGCGCTCTTTGGCCATAGGTGCCCTTGAACCATAAAAATCCAATCCAATTAAACAGCTTCTGACTTAAGCCCGGAATTGGTTGAGACGTGACGCAGCATTTCGCGTTTACATAGATTCGACAGAATGCGTCTTCAGTTGATTTTTCGAGAGAATGAGCAGGTTTTCAGAAGGAAAGGTGCGACTCGTCCTTTACTCTCTTCCTCGACGTTTCTGCACTTTCCCTCAAGAAGTGAACTGGAGTCGACTTCTATCCGCGTTTACATGTCGACTCCAGTCCGCGTTTACATCCGCATATAGGGGACAATATCGAACTCATCACGGTGCGCGCCAATCTCGTCTTCGTCACCACTCTGAAACCCCTCTCAGTGTGGTCGGTTCTCCGAACTCTTCTGGGAGTTGAGAGTTTCGGAATGTCAGCGATTTTCGGGGGAAAAAAAACGGAGACTATCCGTAATGTTGATCCACCTTTTGAGCCATATCCTTTGGAGCGATATGAATCGCTACCGATCACAATAGCCGCGTTTACATGAATGCGACAGAAGTTGACTTCAGACCCCTTTTTGAGGAAAAGGGCAGGTTTTGAGAAGGAAAGGCGTAACTCGTCCTCTGCACTCTTCCTCGACGTATTTGCACTTTCCCTCAAAAAGGGGACTCGAGTCGACTCCTGTCGCATTCACGTAAACGACGCTAAAGAGTGCGGGTCTCATTGTGGTGGCCTTCAAAAGCTTCAAAACCCAAACTCCCACTTCGTGACCTTCAAAAAGTGGGTCACGAAGGAGAGATTGGCTGCGCACTAGTGATGCCCAGAAATAACCAGGCTGGGAAAGACAGTCACCGTGCCAAACAAGGGAGCTGTCCGTCCCTCCGAAGGTTCTCGCCGAGAGGCTGGCAAGAGCTTCTTCTATCGTGCGTCCTGCGATTGAGTTTTCTCTTGGCGCGTGCCCGATCAGCTGAAAATTTTGCGCCGCAAATATATGCGCATAATATATGAAGACGGCCCCAGCTTTTTGTAGCAATGTGTCGCCGGGTCAACGAGCCCACGCCAAACCACCATTACACCATGACGTAGGCAACGTCTATTAAACTGCGCGCGTTTTCAACCTGCCGTTATGACGCACGACGTCACTGGATTAGTACAGAAAGGCGCAGAACCTTTCAAAATTAATCATACCACACGTCATACCCCCCCCCCCCCCCCCCGGGCTAATTCCCCTCAAAATTTGCCAAGTAATGCCAACCTTCGAAGAATGCCGCCCCGCAGTCATCCCGCAGCAGAGGTGGGGCCAGTGGGGGGGAAGAGAGAGAGAGGGGGGTTAGGTTATTGAGCAATATCCATTGGAGCAATATGAACTGCTCGAAAAGCAATGACAATGGACAACAGAATACTGGGCGCCCTCTACAATGTTGCGCATATTTTCCAAACGACAACCCTTCGTTCACAGGCAGGAAATTCTTGTTCGACCGAAAAGGAAGGGGGGGGGGGGGCACCTATTTATTTGTATTGGAGGAAAATGGCTGAAAGGTCATGATGAAGTAGCCGAGCAGTCGTTGCAGTGCATCCAAAATTACCACTGACTCTAAGGTTCCATGGTCGCAAACCCTCAGCAGCACTGGTCTTCGCTATCCACAATAAGCATTCTCTGTCTCCGAATTTTAGTCCAGAGCACGGGTGCGAACGATAGGAGCAGGTAGAACAGGTACTCGTCTAGGGAATTATATTTGCACCCAATTTCGGCACCTGCCGTTCACACTCGATTTCTAAAAATGGCAGCAACCATCGGGGCTTCACGTTCACGCAGATTAATATGAATCCCCCCTCTCTTTTCCTAAACCAATGTAATGGAGGGCGACTGACTTATCTCCTCTCTCGCTAACCCCTTGTGTCGACAGAGCAGGAAGTGTAAACGCGGTCTGTGAACGAGGGTTTTTGTTGGCCACTGTTTTCCCGTAAGTCAGCTTTCCTGTTTGAAAGGGAAAAAAAATAAGGAATAGTAGTTGGTGGGCCGAAACTCGGAGGCGACCTGTCGCTGTGCTAACCTTTGGATACCGGCCTCAGAAAATGTCTGGATATTGAAACTGGCTATCTTAACTGAGGCAACTATTGCAAAAGTGTGCTCGACGGGAGAAGCATGTATACGTACGATCACGTTTACTCTCGTAACTGTAAATAGTGCCGGTGGCTTACGGGCTTGGGCGTTGCCTTGACAAGTTGGTGCTTCTATGACCATGCACCTGTTTTCTGAACGGCTTTGCGAATTTTGGCGCTGCCATTGCCAGAAGGAAATAACATACAGACGTACAGACTGCATACACTCTAGGGTGAAAGTGGGCGTGATCCATGGCGCTGCATTCGTTCACCCACTTCGGGAATGCCGGGAGCCTCACGTCTTGATTGGCTAGTAACTGGCCGAAAGTGGTAATTCTGCTGCAGAAACACGCCTTTTGATCATGATGATGATGATTAGATTAATTTTACTGGAGCAAAGGCAGCTTTGGCCACAGCGTCCAACGGCGCAAGGCCTTTCTGTTACCGAGACCAAGTGAAAGATTGTACCCATTGTATCACCGGTGGTTATGCGACGGCACTGAGAATCGAACCCCGCAACTCCCACATGCGAGGCGGTTGCTCTAACGGCTAGGCCACACCTGCGATCAGCATGACTTTTTATTGAGGCAAATCTTCAAAAACTTGTTAATAAAAAAAAACAACTTGATGGCGAATATTTTGTGTTCAGGGGCAGCTTCCGTCTTTCAACCCAGTTTGGAAACGCATACTAATATCTTAGAGGTTAGGTGACATGGCGGTGTGCTGTTATTTGCATTTTATTGAATACCCGCCGCGGTGGCTCAGTGGTTAGGGCGCTCGACTACTGATCCGGAGTTCCCGGGCTCGAACCCGACCGCGGCGGCTGCGTTTTTTTGGAGGAAAAACGCTATGGCGCCCGTGTGCTGTGCGATGTCAGTGTACGTTAAAGATCCCCAGGTGGTCGAAATTAATCCGGAGCCCTCCACTACGGCACCTATTTCTTCCTTTCTTCTTTCACTCCCTCCTTTATCCCTTCCCTTACGGCGCTGTTCAGGTGTCCAACGATATATGAGGCAGATACTGCGCCATTTCCTTTCCCCAAAAAACCAATTATTATTATTATTTTATTGAATATCGCTTATAGGATAAATCATTCGTCAACCGCGGCGCATTCGCAGCTGTGATTACTCAGCTGAATAAACTCTGAATAAACAAGAGTGTACTGGCTCCTCTTCTTCCTCAAAGCAATTTCAAGAAGCGCCCGTTCGGGGGTAGCGAGCCCTCTGGCGCTACTCTGGCGGCATTGAAACCAGCGGAAGCTCTGACCTCTCCTCATCACGATGATACTATCATGTGGCGATGCTACGTCATCGGAAACCCAAGGAATCCGCGATGCGTCGGACCATTAGAAGTGCGACTGGCTCACAATTTTCGACCACCGCTTTAAAAAAAAAATGTCATTTTATAAATTTGTACTTCATATTTCGCTATAATTTCTCGTCATGACACAGATGGGGACCCAAAGGTTACGAAAAAAAAAACGTAAATATTTGTATATACTGTACATTGCCGCCCTACTCCTATCTTTTCTTTCTATTGTTCCCCTCTTTCTTTCCCTCTCCTTTTTCTCAGGCTAGCCGCAGCCCATATGCTTCAGGTTTCAATGGCAGATGCCGCTGCTAGCAACATCTTTCCCTTCCGTTGTTATGTTATTAATACAGCCACTAAAAATAGACAAATCGGACAATTCGCACCCAGGTGACCATTTCGGTTGGTTACAATTCCACCCAGTTTTCGTTCTTAGTAAAATAACAGCAACAACTATAATAATCAATCGATCGATCAATCAATCAATCAATCAATCAATCAATCAATGTTTATTTTCGCTGCCCAGGAACAACCATTATGTCTTGGTGCTGGCACACCATGCCGCGCACGCACACACACACACGCACACACACGAATCCCGCACGCATACAAGGATACTAAATGATGGCACAGCGCAGATGCCGTGACTCCTCACGGTCAAGAGGGAGGGGCGTCCGAATGGCCCAGGGGGGGGGTCTGCCAGAAAGTCGGTTATCGACACCGGAACAACAGAATGTTCACGGCGGACAGTGCGGGTCTGCATGGCTCGGGCTGCTTATTACGTAATCCTGATGACGGAGTTGAGGTAGGAGCCGTCGATCGAGCCGTCCAGTGCTGAACACAGGAGGCCAAGTTGGGCCACTCGGCGGTTGTGCTCGAGGGTCCGCCACCCCAGTTGCTTCAGCCTGGTCGCGTAGTGTATACTGGGTATCACGTCGTTGGCCAAGCCGAGAGCGCACAAGGTGCTTGCGGCCCGTCTTTGCAAGCTTTGGACTCATTCAAAGAGGTGAACTTGTTGCAGACTCCACACGGAGGCGCAGAACTCCGATAGGGGCAGCTCGAGGGCGGTGCACTGAGTTAGGAAGGCCTCTGGACCGCTGGGCTATGCAGCACAAAACCAAGAGTACGTCTTGGCTGACGCCGCGGCATGTGAATTGTGCAGATACACTCTAAACAAAAAGAAGTAAAAAGGAAGCCAACTGTCCTCTAGCTCATAACAGGGAGTGCACTGGAGATTACTCCCCTTTTTACTCCTTTCTGTGTAGACTGTCTGCCTCATTCTCGCTGTGTTGATTTTTGTCCGGTACCATGCAAACGACGCATTTATGGTCGAGCGAATTGGATTTTAAAACGGAATAATGTTTCTTCCCTGCCACTCGGTTGAAACATGTAGCTTCAAGACAGAAAAGGACTCCGTGATCTCCGCTTGGAAGTTGATGGCGGCGCAGTATACTCCAAAAGATCCGCGCACAAAAGAACTCCCTTCTAACGTCGCCGCACTCTGTTTGCTAAAACGGCCTGAACTGGCGACACCTGGATTAATTTCATTCTTTGACCTTTTTGTTCCTCATAAAAGACCGGTTTCTAAAGAAAGTTGTCCCCTTTTCTGAAGAAAGTTGTCCCTTTGTCACAAGGACGCTGTTATTTGCTTATAATAGCCAACTTCGATTCGTTTTCAGTGTCCCGCCAAAGCGTGCCATACACGACGCACGCAGCGCATTTCTTACGTCAGAGACGCGGCCAACCTCGTGACGTAACGGACGTAGAGGAGGACCGCACTGTCACGTGGCACATAAGACGCGGAAATAGGAACGTTCTGAAATCACCGCAGGGGACAATACATCTTGTCTTTCCGGCGCCTTACGCAACACCAGACAGCTTTCTTTCTTTCCCCGAGCAAATACCGCGGCCATCTGCACAATGCTGTGCCCAAAATAGAAACGCCAAGTAATATCCTCCCGGGTTCGAACCCGACAGCGGCGGCTGCGTTTTTATGGAGGAAAGACGCTAAGGCGCCCGTGTGCTGTGCGATGTCAGTGCACGTTAAAGATCCTCAGGTGGTCGAAATTATTCCGGAGCCCTCCACTACGGCACCGCTTTCTTCCCTTCCTCTTTCACTCCCTCCTTTACCCATCCCTTACGGCGTGGTTCAGGTGTCCAACGATATATGAGACAGATACTGCGCCATTTCCTTTCCCCCAAAACCAATTATTATTCAAGTAATATCCGCAGCCCTGAAATATGTTCCCTTCGCTTTCCTGGCGCAACTTCGTTCAAGAGACGGAGGATTGAGGAGAGCCGATGCATTCAAATCTGCCTGCGGGGACAAGATCCAAATTAGCGGTTGTCGTGAAGGTAAAGCGATCCAGGCTTACCTGCGAGGAAAACGGAGGCTATTAGCGCCATTGACGTACTCTGCAATTGTGGAACCTAAGTACGTCCGCCAAGCGACGGCGAAGTCTTTCATCGTTGCCATCGAGCGTAACTTCATCCTGTTATTGTTCGTATCGTCATCATCATCCTCATAATCGTCAGCATCATCTTGACTACGCCCCACTGCAGGGCAAAGCCCTCTCCCATGTCTCACCAATTAACAACTAAAAAAAAACAGAAGTTGGTAACACTGGTCCACAGTCCTCGGCCTCCTGTATTCCTCCGCTGGCCAATCGCAACAGTAAACGAAATGAGATTTTGTAGCGCTAGCTACATTACGGTATCTTTGCGAGCCTTCGGCGTGGCGGCGCTGCAACCCTGTGGCTGCGCCGCCACGCTGTCACGTGGTTGGTCACGTGGTGCGGAGCAGCTGCCGGCGGCGCGGCGCCGTGGCTGATCACGTGGTTCGTCACGTGGTTGGTCACGTGACCAAGTTCCACTCGGCCAGCTGTAGCTATCGCGTCACTCCAGGTTTAACCACAGCTAAACCACCGCCAATTTTTTAATGCTTGACTCTTAAACAAGCCAGGGATCAAAATCCTAGAGTTTACAACTTTTATTTTTCTGCTGATAACTTCTCGTTTGGGTGACGAGAAAAGTTTCAACAACGGACTACGTTTTCGTCATGGAGAAATTCTGTGCGGCGGTCCTGAATGTGGGCGCAGGTTCACTGCAGACCTTAAGTCTTATCCGCTGGTAGTGAAAATTCGTTTTATGGCTCTGTATGAGTTAATAACATATAAGGTTTTAAAACGCTTTAAAGGGGTCTAAGCAGACATGTGAGGGGAAAAGATGCGATCGTAATGACATACGTGAGGGAAGCCAACAGTCATCGAAACCAAGAAACATATGGGATTTTTTAATTTTTCAGTGTTAATTGATTTCAGATCAGTGCGTAATTATTTTATCGCTTAAATGCAGTTTATAAGAAAGAGGCAAAAAAACAACCACATGCTGCCGATGGGTTGGTCGTTATTTGATCCGGTTGGTTAGTTGGTCTTTCATAATATAAACATTTAGAATAGGGCGACCTTATCAGCTAGGGGCATAGGGGAATAGCGGGTTGTCCTTGACAATAACGCCCCTCCGGTTATTGTCCTGCGCATGCGCACTGATGCCCCGCTATTCCCTCATGCCGCTAACCGATAGGGTCGCCCTATTCTAAATGCCTCTGATGATATAGGGGAAAAGGCAACACAAAGAAAACACCACGACACACCAAGCACAGGTCTCACTTGTTTCACTCACTTGTGACGTCACAGCCACCGTTTGGTTGCTGAAACCGAAACTTCGTATTGTAGAGGAAATTTAATTCCATTTTTTTTTACCGGGTGCAGGCGAATTCCACTTGATGATCCGTGTTTAATGATTGCTCATGCTTTATAGAATAAAAAAAATTCACGCTCTGCTCCTGCGTATGACGGTTAAGAGATGGCTATTGGTTAGATTCTTTCAGACGTCACGGAGCTATCATGGCCGTGGCCAGTCAGCGGCGTCGCTTCAGCAGGTCAGGTAGCTCCGGCACCCGTGGAATTGCCGTGGTGGGGCCGGCGGAGGAGCGCCGACAGTTGAGCGTGCAAAAAGTGACGAGAGGAGAGGGAAAGGCGCGAAGACGCTGAAATTCAAGTTTTAACTATACAGATAAGTCAGCTTCTACCCTTGCTCTTGCAAGTACCCCGATTACGCGGGCCCACCCCAGCCCGAGCTTGACGCCCTTATATTACAGTCAGAATTTCGCGTCGCCCTATTGAAATTACGGAATACCGCTCCCGGAGACGATCAAATTACCAATGCAGTTATCCGAAATCTTGACGATGCTTCCATCTCTGAATTAGTCAACTACTTTAACGAATGCTTGGAGGCAGGTACTCTCCCTGCCACGTGGAAGCATGGAAAAATCATCTTTATTCCGAAACCCCACAAGCCCATCACCCTAGAAATCATCCGCCCCATTTCTCTTACACCCTGTCTAGGCAAGGTCTTCGAGCACATAGTTCTTGCTCGGGTAACAACGTACATGAAAGACAACCACCTTTTCCCCCACAGTATGCTCGGCTTTCGTGCGCATCTATCTGCGCAGGACGCTCTACTTCAAATTACGCATGACGTGCTTGATGATACCATCTCCTACCACACTAAAGCTATCCTGACAGTTAACCTCACCAAGGCATTTGACAGGATTCGACACGATATCTTAAGGGAACTGCAGGCTCTACAGGTAGGCCCTAAAACCTACAACTACGCTCGCACCTTTCTCTAGGGCCTCACTGCCTCCCTACACACATATCAGATTACCACACCCCCTTATACACTCGGAGAGCTCGGAATCCCTCAAGAGGCGGTCCTTTCTCCCCTTTTCTTTAACGTTGCTCTCATCCCCCTAGCTCACAAACAGGCTCTATTCCCACACGTAAAGCATACCCTGTACGCTGATGATATTACCACATGGACCACTCATGGCTCTGACGGGGAAATTGAGGAAACTTCAGTTAGCAGCGGACACCATCTCCTCTCACGCGTCATCCATCGGGCTCGAATGTTCCCCATCTAAGTCCGCGCTCTTCCTAATTAGGCCAAAATCTAGCGTTAACTCGCCCATCCAAGTCAATTTAAAAGGATCTCCTATCCCCATCACACCCGCCCTCGGCATCCTTGGCCTCCACTTGCAGGATTCTGGACGAAATGAACATACCCTTAAAAGACTCAAGGCCTCCACGCAATCCGTGTTGCACCTTCTACGCCGAGTATATCCTCCCTTAACAAGGGTTTAGACGAAGCGGACAACATGAAAGTAGAGCATGCATTTACGCTTAGCCGTATTCTATACGCAACCCCATATCTCAAATTGAACCGCACGGAAACCGAACGCGTGAACGCCATGATCCTCATTGCGACTAAGGCGCTGCAGCCCTAAACCTACCTCGTAGCACAAGTACAGCCAAACTCCTTGCACTAGGCATGCATAACGCCATTCAGGAACTAGTTGACGCAGTTGACCTTAGACTTGCCGCGAGCGCCACTGGCCGCCATATACTCTCCTCCCTTCGCATCAACATACCCAGTCAATCCTTATAGCCATCCCTCGGCACATCCATACACCTCTCGTTGTGAAACCCCTTCTTCGAAACCTCCATCCCCAATATCACATCCTTCGCCTCGTAGTTCGCGCTAATGCCCTCCGTAAGTATTATGTGCAAGCCCACGATGCCGTTTGGGTAGACGCCGCATGTACAGCGCATGAAGCGGTAGCAGTTGCCTACAATCCAACCCTACCTCACCCCCTAACTCACCGTCTTCCCTCGGGCTCTACGCCCGAGGAGGCAGAGGAGACCGCCATCGCCCTAGCCCTTGCACGTTCGGACGCCCAATACATGTTCAGCGACTCCAAAACGACTCTGTCCAACTTTGCCAGGGGCAAGATTCACGCCCCTGCCTGGCAATTGTTGAACACCCCTACCCAAAATTTACCGCGCAGGGTAGAGCTCCAATGGGTGCCGGCTCACTCTGGGAACCCTGGAAATGAGGCTGCCGATAAATTGGCCCGAGGTTTGATTTGCCGGGCTCAGGACAGTCTCGATCCAGGATTCTCGAGGGAGCGGGCGCACACCTTTGCTGAGCTCACGCAAATACCCCGTTTGGACCGTCGGACTTACCCTCCTCCCCACCCCTCTCTTACGCACTCCCAACAGATCCTATTCAGACGCCTCCAGACCCGCTCTCTGTCATTCCCTCAGCTGTTATCCCACTATTGTGGCACGTCCCCTGCATGCTCCCTATGCGGTGACCCTCACGCCACACTCTCCCACATCCTTTCCGGCTGCCCTGCTGACCTCCCCCGCGGGGACAGCACGCCATCTCGAGCTGGGAGGACTGGGAGGTCCTGCTCACGTCTGCAGACCCGACATCGCAGCTTGCTGCGGTGACTCGGGCTGCCGACGTCATGTCCCGGCATGACCTACATGATGCAGTGCGGGACCGCGCAGTGGCCCAGGGACCCAGCTGGGTCTAAAACACAGTTGCGAAATAAAGTTTTTCTGTCTGTCTGTCTACAAAACGAATTTAAAAAAAATTCTTGCTGGGTGATATTCGTGAAGGGACGTCCTTTAACATCCCAGGCATACCGCACCATTACTGAGAGCCCCTTTCAGATGACCTTTAACATAGTAAATAAAAGCTGCAATTGATCGTGAAGCTGGACGCTCCTTTAGATATTGAAAATTGATTTTGAGTGAAAAAAAATAGCTCAGTGACTGTCTCGCTTCTCGTTGGACACCTCAATCGCGCTTTAAGGGAAGGGAAGAAAGTGAGAGTGGAAGAAAGAAAGAGGCGCATTCAGTCGACAACAATTTCTCTATGATTAGTTCTTGAGCGGCGCTGACCATAATGTGCTAATTTGTACGCAGTGTTAGGGCTTGGTTTGTTCATAGAAGGTTCATAAGAAAAATGATAGGTGTAACGTTAAGAGACTGGAAGCGGGCAGAGTGGGTGAGGGAACAAACGCGGATTAATGCATTCGGGTCGAAATCAAGAGGAAGAAGTGGTCTTTAGCAGGGCATGTAATGCGAAGGCAAGATAACAGATGGTCCTTAAGGGTAACGGAGTGTATTCCAAGAGAAGGAAAGCGTAGCAGGGGGAGGCAGAAAGTCAGGTGGGCGGATGGGATTAAGAAGTTTGCGGGAATGCGGTGGGCGCAGCTGGCAAAGGACAGGCTTCATTGGAAAGACATGGAAGAGGCATTTGCCCTGCACTGGACGTAGTCAGGATGATGACGATGATAGGCGGAAGTTACACTGAGAAAAAAAATTGGCAGTTGCTTAACTTGACTAACCCTGGAATTCAGCGCAAAGCAAGCACGCTTGCTAAGCGCCTGAGGCTCATCCATTGCAGCTTCGTTACACGCTCGGGACAGCCGTTCTATACGTACCCACACGACCACGTGGCTGTGACGTGGTGTCCCATGGTCTTACGACACCCCCATCGGATGCCATCACGTAGCTTCACATCACCCCATCGGACGTTCTTAAGGTCAAAGGTCAACCCAAAGGTCACCCAATGTCAAATGTCACCTCAAGGTCAGAGGTCAAAGGTCAACTAAATATCATGGGTAAAGGTCATGCGTGTAGGGTTCGACACCATAACTGCGCCACGTATGGTCATAAGGTGGGCGGATGAGATTAAGAAGTTTGCAGGCATATAGGGTGGGCGCAGCTGGCAAAGGACAGGGTTAATTGGAGAGACATAGGAGAGGCCTTTGCCCTGCAGTGGGTGTACTCAGGCTGATGATGATGATGATGATGATATGGTCATACACGGCTAACGTGGTTGGGCCGACGGTCGTTCAAGGTCATTACCCGGCCTACGCGACGACTGCTTTACCTAGCGTAGTGAAGCTTTTCGCTTCAAAAAAGCCTCCAGTCCCAAACATAAGACACACGTGCCAACTCTATGGACTCGCTCTTCATCGCCATGTGAAGGCCGTAGTCGATTTGAGAGACGCACTGGCCGGTCATATCGCACTCAGGGCCCGTCTTTGACGGAAGGCGGGGTGTGAGACCGCGTCGTTCACGGACCCTTGTGTGGTAACAAGCGTCTCACTCCATAGGGACGCGTGCCCTTTGTGCGTCCGCGGAAGGCCTTGCTTTTGCCTCGGTCCTCCTACCCGCACAGCTGCCGCTTATAAACGCGCCATTGTTCAGTCGAGGAAGGCGTGCGAGGGGGACAAGGCGAGAACAATGACACCGCAGCACGCGAACGCCGCTTTGGTCATTGTTCGCTTTCTCTACGGTCTAGCTCGCATTGTGTTGTATAGCCTGCCCGTGACGTCAGCAGATAGCTCCTTATAGCGTCACACGAAGCTCCACATATATCTTCATATACCGGCGACGACAGACAGAAGCCGGCGGTAAGAATAGCGATTACGAGTTTTCCTTTATACGCTTTGAAGGTTGCTCTTATCTTGATAGGCCCGTGTGCCTCATCTTGCGTGGCGTATAAGCGTTTTCAGGGCTGTCAGTGCCGTGACGTCACAAGTATTCTGGTAACGAGGTTGTATTTGCCTGACTAGCCTATCTACCCTCTAGTGACGTAACTTTGGGTGCCTCCAGTGACGTTACGGAAGCACGATCGAGAATTGTTTCTCACCTTGCCTAACTACTGTGGCGTCACGTCGAAGGGGAGCAAGAAGTCATGACGTCATTACGACCCCTTTGGTGCGTTGCTACCACTCACTTGGGCTATTGTGACGTCACTCGAGGGCTCCCCAAAGTCATGATGCTTTTACTGGAGACTTAGGCTGCACTACTTATTTTCTCGGAGGGCTTATCCTCTGCAATCCTCGACTCTCACCTTTTAGTAAACAAGGTATCTTAAAACCTCAATGCGTCGAAACACACAGCATAGAATTTTGTGTCGTCACAACAGATTTTCTGTAATGTTTTTGACCAATAACAGGTTGTGGAAAGAAAAATTTTATTACTAATAACAGTTTTGTGCACTTACTACAGCAAAGTGCCTCAGACTATAGAAAAACTTCAGTACTATATAAGAAAATAACAAAAAAAATCGGTCGTTACTACAGAACTGCGAAACGTATTGTCGTATTTTTGACACGGTTGGTTTTTGTTTTAGATTGGGATATATGTGCTTTGGGCAACTTGAACGCCGAAATCGACATCCATAAATCAAGACTATAAAGCTTCGAGCCCTAAGCGCGGATCACTGCCAAAGCTTAAGTTATGCTATGTTTTGTTTCGTGCGTACTGTTCTGTGTTTTGTTTTCTGTTCCTGTAATGTGTGTCGGCATGCATCTCCTCATTCCTTTCTCACCTTTTCTGCGCATGCGCTATGCACCCTAGGTCCCGTACCCAGACCACCGAGAGGGGAGTCCTGGTGATGCGGAAAGACCCGTAAGTGACACCTTGTGTTCCATTTGCACCCTGTTGTCTCTTTTCAGCTGTGGATGGGAGGTTTTACCTACTGTCCTTTCCAGTAAAGAAGCTAAACCCCTATTGGTAGCCTGTTCATTCAGTATTCCTGTGAAAAAATAAGACAAGCACGCGACAGTGTGGCGTATACATGAACAATGACCAAAGAGGATATAGAAACCAGGACAGAATATGAAAATTAACAGAGGCTGCATTTTTATGGAGGAAAAACGCTAAGGCGCCCGTGTGCTGTGCGATTTCAGTGCACGGTAAAGATCCCCAGGTGGTCGAAATTATTCCAGAGCCCTCCACTATGGCACTTCTTCCTTCCTTTCTTCTTTCACTCCCTCCTTTATCCCTTCCCTTACGGCGCGGTTCAGGTGTCCAACGATATATGAGACAGATACTGCGCCATTTCCTTTCTCCAAAAGCCAATTATATATTATAACAGAGGCAAGCATGTACCCCGGCTAATCATGAGCTCAAGGGTACGTCTGTTCTCACTCAACACAAGATTAACTGGAGTCCTACTTATAGAGTCATCCACGCTGATCTCATGGCAGAGGGGTTCACTGTTGCTGAATACATTAAGTACCGCAAGAACGGAATATCGTAGACTCTATAGGTAATTAACCTGTAGCTAGACCCTGTTGCTGAGTAATGAGTAATTAGTCCCTAATTAAACAGCTTTGAACACGCCTCTATCGCGCAATAAACGTGCCCATTTTTTCTTGTTGAACAAAAATAAGCTGGCAAGCAGCCCATCGGTAGATGTTATAAGCTGCATGTAGTTCAGCCGATGTTTTTCGTCTTCCTCTTGGCGTTTATTGAACTTTGGTGTGTAAGACCACCGTTGACAAGTGACAAATCAAGAGGGCGATACGGGAACTTTCGCTCATTGTAATACGATTGAAGATCGCAAACAGAAGAATATTGTACACACCAATATCTTACCAGGATAACTTGGGGAAGTCCGCTCGCGCTCCTTCATAACTGCAGAGTAAGTCGAGTACCTCGTTCATTCCCTCGAATAGAGCTGCAGGTTTTGAGAGTTTTGGTCCAGGCGCGCGACGCTGGACTCCTAGATAAATTAAAAATAAAATAAAATTGTAGTTTAAAGTTGCAGTAACGTTATATGTTAGATTGGGACATTACATTACCGTTAAAAATGAGCAAATAACTTTATATGTTATATCGAAAAAACTAGGTTAACATTTGCAGGTAAATATTAGTGTAATGTTGCCTTTTAAATGCTATTGAAAATTGGTTGATTACCTCCCCAGCAACCAATTTTCAATACCATTTAAAAGCCAACATTACACTAATATTTACCTGCAAATGTTAACTTAGTTTTTTCGATATAACATATAAAGTTATTTGCTCATTTTTAACGCTAATGTAATGTCCCAATCTAACATAAAACGTTACTGCAACTTTAAACAACAATTTTATTTTTAATTAAAATATTAAGACATTTCAAATAACGTTATATGTTGTCTCGTAAGCATTAGTATAACGTTTCAAATAAACCTTGTTTTAGTATAGCCTACTAAACATTGCTATATTGTTTGGATCATTCATAGCTATAAAACAATATTGCAAATATATCTATTTCAAGCAGCGGGTCCAAGAACTTTCCTATACTGTTGTGACAGTAAAGGTGTTTTTCAACTATCAGTACTTTGCAACTAAATATCCTGCCCACCATCGACTGCATGCATAGTTTGCTTATAACCCATTCGCCGCTGTCACTCATGTGACACCCCTCAATAACGTCTATGTTGACTCTGTGGTATCTTATATGGACCTAAGGTGCATGCTGTGCTGTACGTATTGTTTAGCTCAAATGCAGCCTTCTCTCTTGGTCCTTACGAAGCGTTATGTTGTGAACCGAAATTCAGGCGCAAAATAGACGACCGCGACTCGCGAGCGCGGGTCGTCACGGGAACTGGACATTAATCGCGCGCGATGAGAAGTCGGTATCGACCGCGCCATAAATACCTCCATCGAACTCGTTTCCGAGACACGCATAAGACGAGGCGTCCTGTGCGCCGTGGACACTGGAACTCGGGAAGAACGCATAACTACACTTTGCGTGTGGACTGCGCCCGCCATTTAATTAGTAATAATAATAATAAAATTAATAATAATAATAATAATAATAATAATAATAATAATAATAATAATAATAATAATAATAATAATAATAATAATAATAATAATAATAATAATAATAATAATAATTCGTTTTTGTGGAAACGAAATGGCGCCGTATCTGTCTCATATATCGGCGGACACCTGAACCGCGCCGTAAAGGAAGGGATAAAGGAGGGACTGAAAGAAGAAAGGAACAAAGAGGTGCCGTAGTGGAGGGCTCCGGAATAATTTCGACCAACTGGGGATCTTTAACGACCCGCCACGGTGGCTCAGTGGTTAGGGCGCTCGACTACTGATCCGGTGTTCCCGGGTTCGAACCCGACCGCGGCGGCTGCGTT
This sequence comes from Amblyomma americanum, assembly GCA_030143305.2. Lineage (NCBI taxonomy): Eukaryota > Metazoa > Arthropoda > Arachnida > Ixodida > Ixodidae > Amblyomma > Amblyomma americanum. Next base: position 54,970 of record JARKHS020002355.1, read on the forward strand.
TTTATGGAGGAAAAACACTAAGGCGCCCGTGTGCTGTGCGATGTCAGTGCACGTTAAAGATCCCCAGGTGGTCGAAATTATTCCGGAGCCCTCCACTACAGGACCTCTTCTTCCTTTCTTCTTTCACTCCCTCCTTTATCCCTATTCTTACGGCGCGGTTCAGGTGTCCGCCGATATATGAGACAGATACTGCGCCATTTCCTTCCCCCCAAAAAACCTATTATTATCTTTAACGTGCACTGACATCGTACAGCACACGGGCGACTTGGCGTTTTGCCTCCATAAATACGCAGCCGCCGCGGTCGGGTTCGAGCCCAGGAACTCCGGATGAGTAGCCGAGCGGCCTAACCACTGAGCCACCGCGGCGGGTCTTTAATAAGTATGAGTTCACTTTAATTCGGGACAGCTCAAACACTGCTTCGAGCCGTCTTCTTCGATTCCGAGCGTTTTATTTTCCTTTTGTTTCACATCTACTGAGATATCTATAGAAGCTTTTGATATCTACTGAGATATCTATAGAAGCTTTTGATATCTACTGAGATATCTATAGAAGCTTTTGATATCTACTGAGATATCTATAGAAGCTTTTAACGCGCGCCTCCATACGCACCGACCTTGGCAACGTAATCGTTGCCACGAATGCACGCAGAGAACGGTGATGCAATAAAACGTCGCCCTCTGCAACCAGTGCGATTGTGCTCCCTACTTAGGCTTCTCCCGCGTTGCATAAATGGCCTTTGGGGAAGGCTGTGAGGGGAACTTAGGAGAGATGGAAGGAATGTATTACGAAAGAGACCTTACAGGAGGAGTGTGGGCGGATGCTTTACTGGGTTCGTTTCGCGGAGCCATGATGCTGAAGTCATAAGCAGAGGTGGGCATTTGACCTCAAAAATCTGGACCTCACCTCCACCTCGAAAAGAATTTGCGGACCTCACTCAACCTCAACCTCGTCAGTTGAGGTCTCCTTAGACGCCCTCACCTCACTTTTCAGGAGGCCACTGCTGACCCCACTCAACCTCACCTCAACCTCAAACTGTGAGGTTGAGGTCTGCTGCTCGACCTCAAAAAACAAACGAAAATCAAAACAAAAACGAGCCCTCACCTCACTTTTCCTGAGGCCACTGCTGACCCCAGTCAACCTCACCTCAACCTCAAATTGTGAGGTTGAGGTCTGCTGCTCCACCTCAGAAAACAAACGAAATCAAAACAAAAAACGATTAAGTTTTCAGTTAAATACAATTCTGAGAATCCTGTGAGACAGGAAAGCCAAAATGATAATGGTATTATTTAATAAGGTGTGTACAGACACTATTGATGTGCACGCAATAGGAGAAGCTTGTAATCTGGGCTGAACCCTCAGAGAGTATATGGCCTGCGGGCAGGGGTGTCCCATACGCGGTTACCACCAGTACGTCGGTGAGTACTTTATATGTGTCAATATTTGGCAACCTGCTTCGTGTATACTTGTTCGTATTGGAAGCATCTCGCTCATTCACGCACGAACTGGCAATTCACAAACACAGACCTTCTACACCATCTACCAGAAACTGTGAGGAGGAGGGGGGGGGGGGAGGTATTCACGATACTCTTTTCAGGCTTGAAAATACCGAATATAAAGAAACTGGTCGTCGATGTACTTTCCAATGCGACGGTTATGCAGACGCATGTCAGTATATTTAGATTTTCTAGCTCTATCCGGCATAGCGGGAATGGTCTTTTCAGTCCTCTCTATGTTGCCTTCAAAAACACTTAACAAGCTGCGACTGTAGTACACCAACAGAGGCACGTTGTATTTATGTCTGTGTAGAAGCGAGCGGCTTCTTTTATTATTGCGAAATCATTAGATGGCTCACTTTCAAGGTCATATCCGCGAAAAAAGTGCCCGCAAGAAAGGGCACCATATGACGTCATGTGCCGACGGTTCACGCGACGGAGATGTTGGCGTCACTTAATTAATTAATGTTATTTAGCATAATTAGGTAAATCTTAAACTAATTAGTATAATTATTAATGTAACTGTATGAGTGCGACGTCATACCAGGTCACGCGACAGCGTTGTATTGTGCCATCAAACCTAGTCACGTGACGATGCTGTAATAAGGCATCACGCCTGCACACGTGACAACGATGTAATTTCTCGTCATACCAGGCTCCCTTCCACCCCCATTTCGAGATCCATATGGATCCCACATTATTTCACATGCGCGCATGACGCACTACAAGGAGTGCCGACAACCCGGTCCACATTAATGACATTCGGATTGTCCAGCAGGTAAACGCGCCAGTTCTCATGTATGACATACTGCAAAGATCATGCAACGACACATGCCTTTGACTCTCGAGATGGTGGCGATGATGATGATGCTAACAGTGTATCCTTATGAGCCCGGGGAAGTCTGATATACCGCTACCAAATTAAAAGCTGCCATAATATTTATTAAATATTTTACATTACCCAGCAACCGAAGACAATTATTGTGCGGGAAAAAAGGAATATCTGCAGCTAATAATTAGGGATGATGATGCTGATGTTCCTGGGAGGTCAAGACCCTCCCCCGTTTCCGCCCCTTCCCTCCAGGTGGCGATGGTAATGGTTTCGAAATCCTGGGAATCCCCCGATGACTCGGTGATCCCGCGGCATTTTGAAAGAAAGGGCTAGATTACGTCTTCGAACACTGCCAAATATTAAAATCACACGGGTCAAAACAATTAGCCTAGAGTGGGCAGCGTGAACCACTCTCTCTGTCACGAGAACCATGGCTCTCCGCTCAAATTTTCCCGCAGCGAAATCTTTTTCCGAGCCCCCCACCCTGGGAAAAAAAAACGCCTAAATACTCATACGGCTCAACATAATTCTGGGTACCATTTCGTCAACCACCAGAGACAAGCTGCTTCAAGTCAATCACTTGTTTTCCTTCAAACTGTCTGAACTAATCAACGGTACGCCAGCATCCGCGACGTTTTTTACCCGCGAGCACCGCGTGAACATTCTGCAAAGCTGTTTAAGATGAACGATGGGTCTCTGTGAAATAGTTAAATGAAAGATGACGTGTAGTGCCTGGTCATCTGTAAGGCAGGCCGCCAACCTAACTGATCCCATACGAGAAAAAAAAAATGATTAGAAACATACAAACAAAAATCGCACACTAAAAACAGAAGCGAACAACAGTGTGCCCCATTAAACGTCACATTAGAAAGCTTGAAAGAGCGACTCAGGAGCACAGCGCGAGCACGTAATCAGTTCTATTCGCACATCTTCATTAAAAAAAAGGGAAGGAATCAGCTACCACAGCATCATACATTAATTATAGTTTTGCCTTTTTTCGCCGATGTAACACCGCTATGCTGGCGCGTTCGCCTCGTGTTGCGGTGTTTCGGCATAATAAGCGAATTTCCGAGAAGGAACAAGGAAGCGGAGACCAAAAGAGAGGTTATTCGGAAGGATAAAACAGTTAAATCATATTTGCATCTGCTTGCATTACGGAACGGGAATTTGTATACAGAATTAGTGTGAGATTCGAAAGTTGAAGTCACCGATCAAAAGCTTCGGCGGTGTTATACAGGTTTTTCTGGCTTCGTGCTTCTTCAATCAAATCAGCAGGTGTCCTTATTAGGAACAGCTTGAATCATATCCTCTTGCCTGGGCTGACTACTCCAGTTTCTGTTAAGTCAGCTTGTTATGTACAGCAGGATCCCCTTTATTCGACTGCAAGGCAAGAGCCATGACGTCAGCGCCGGCAACGAGCATGAACACGAAGCAGTCTTGCTTGGGGCCATCCGCGCTGCGACGAATTTATTGCGTGCTTATTGGACAGAACTTATTTGTTTGCGACGTTAAACAAAAGCTACCGCGGGTCAACGTGAGTTGCGTGCTTTGCGCGCTCCTGGCAGTTTGAGCCGACCGGCGCGCAGGCAGCTACGGGTGCTACGCCAGCGGGGCAAGGGGGAGGGAGAGTAGCGGGCTGTGACAGTAACACTCCTTCCGGGAAGACCAGAGGGGTGCGTCTTCCTGTAGGCTCGGACTGAACGGACATTACGGCGTACCACCGAAAGAGCGGACTGCGGCATCCGGTTGTCTAGACAGGGGAAAAGGAACACCAAGCGTCGTTCCATGAACACTGCGGTGATGCGCTGCAACTCGGCTTCGGAAGCGGCACTCGTCGGAATAAGACGTGGCAACTGCAAACAGTCTCGACCTCACTGAATGACGGCCTCACTCAACCTCAAACTCACGCGTGAGGTTGAGGTCTGATTTGCTGACCTCACTTTCGAGCCGTCGCCAACCTCACCTCAACTTCACCCCACGACGTGAGGTTTAGGTCATTTTGAGGTTGAGGTCGACCTCATGAGGTTGCCCACCTCTGGTCATAAGGAGCATAAGCTGAAATATCACCCTTCGGTTACGATGTTTCTGTATGTGCAAGTAACTTGCTTGGTGTCAGTTTGGGTTCCTTCAGCCTTATAATGTGCCGCGAACGGTTCGAGCTTGAGTAAAGTCAGAGCCCTTTGAGACAAGTCATGCAGAGCTTCTCAAGCCAGGGGTGCTAAATGAGCGCAGAGAATTATTTTCATATGGAAGCCTTTGTGTTTTGTGTCCGCTGTGGTACTTCTCCAGTTTGTTTGGCTTCGCGTTTACTTGTTTTGCAAGTACATGAAAGCTTTGAACGGCCTAAAATTTTCTGATTTGTTAATTGTGTTAAATGTATTTTTTACATCCCAACAAACGCAAAACCTCCTCAAAATCTCCCAAAAATAGCCCATCGGGACATTTGGAATCTCCCCAGTAGGTGCTCATTTTTCCCGAACACATCCAAAAAACGTCCCCACAACTAGCAGTGTCCAAATTTGAAGTTGTGCGTCCCATGGAAAGCCCCAAAAGGTTAACGCTTGATTTCTCGGCTCTGGCTCAATAAAATTATTTCTCCTTTTTCATGCAGCCTTCAGGCATCTAAGCGCACATATGTGCCAAGTTTCCGGCACATGCTTACGTTGTAGGCGGTGCAATATAGCTGTCCACTCGTGTGAATGCATGCTGGCTCGGCCGTCCTGGACTTACCTGTTTACTTGAAATGTGCTAGCATTTTATACACAAAGGAAATATGAATTCAAAAAGTCGCCTTATCCCGTCCATATAACAGGAAATAGCAGCGCAATACAGATGCAATTTCAGTTTACTGGATGTGCTTTTTACATTTAAATGAATACAAACAGCAGACGCATATGTATGCATATGTATGCGTAGTGCACATAGCACTGCGGCACCAACATATAATAATGGCCAATTTTTTCTCTAGCTCTGAGAAACCTGGAAAATGAAACAAGAAAAACATAAGACAGGCTGAAAGTTGATGCACCTTAAGCAAACATTCCAAGCGCTACAAAAGCATATATGCACACGCAAAACCAAACGCATGTAAAGTGGAACTTGGGTGCCAAAAGAAAAGACGAGATGGGCGTACGACACAGATACGCGGTTTCAGGTCACGGATTTTCTGCAGGTTGAAACCTCCCTCTCGCTTTGCCTCTCGCACGAACCTCGAAGTAAGCTTCAGCGACGTGTTGTCAAAACAGGAAATAAAAAAAATTAGCTCTACGAGGCGAAAATAAAAAGAAGCATGAACCAACATACCTTGACGACGTTGCCAACGGAAACCCAGGAATGAAATAAAAGGCTGCAACAGCCGCAACCATGAATTCAACGCAGCCTTCTGTCCTGCGCCTTCTCGCAGCACAGCGAACGCTCAAACATACGCGTTACATCCTCGTTACACCCCCGTTTTATTTTCTTGTGACTAAGTGTGGAGATAAGACTGCTTGGAGCCAGACGGGAAGGGAAACGGCTCGAGGTAGGAGCACTGGCGCGCCGCACCCATGGCACAGCAGACCAAGCGTGCGGCACAATACGGCTTGGCAGGCGAGATCAAGGTGATCAAGGCACAAGGGGGTCATCCGGTGGGGGTGGGGGGTCACTAGCGACGCGAACACAACACAAACTATACCGCCGCGACAGGATGGCAATGTAGGTAGAGCAGGTTAATCCATGGTCACTCGCACCAAGAGTGTGGTGGGCCTCCGAAGATCTCTCCCGCCTATGACCGCAGTGGACGGCCACGCTGCCACCAACAACACGCCACAGTCGTCGGAGGCGCTGAGGTATGCAGAGTGCGGGCTAGAAGTCGCCCATTGTCTTGAAATCCGCTGCCGCGAACGACGCCTGTAAGAGTGGCATTATGGTGCAGGGCCGTGAAGCTGCGCAAGACTTGCAATGCGCCGCGCGCCGCTGCATCAGTTCCTAAAAGAATTATGTGGGCACACCAAGGTGCGCGAGAAAGCTGCCATGAATCCGTAGCTACGAAGTTCACGACAGCCCAGAGATGAGAGCAATAGCTGGCGCACGCTGGGGCTTGCGTGCGAGCGGCTATGGGCTGCGCGAATACGTGTGCGCAAGATGGCTTCCGTCCAGCGAGGAAGCCGGGCGAGCGACGGGAGGCCATTACTGCACCTCTGCTAGGCAGCGGCGCAGCGAGGACTGCTGGTAGGGGGAGATGCCTGCAGGGACCGCCGCATCGTGTTTAAGTTGGAACTACTATAGAAGATTGGCACGTTGGTGACCGCCGCTTCCGGCGGTGCGATGAAAAGGCAGACCGCCGTCGCCTGCCTGCAGCATGGAGCCGATGGCCCACGTGCTCTAGAAACGCATGCGCCGAGAGAGATGCCGGGTTAACTGCTTCCTTCGGCATTTCGAGCGAAGCTGTTTGATCTCTCAAAACGGCGAGTGCAAGAGCAAAACCTTCTCTCCCCACAGCTTGTGGCGCGATGGAGAGAAAGAAGAGAGCGAGGGGTCGATTTTTATTTCTTGCTAAAAAGCATTGGCCCCGAAAAGTTCTCCCCAGTTACCTTTCTGGGACCAAAATGCTATGATTCTTTTTTGTCCCTGCTTAACACTATCGAAAAAAACGTTCCTAGACCCTTAGTGGGAGCACTGCCCTCTTGCTTGTGTTTCTATGTCCTGCCTCTACGGTCTGGAAATGTTTGATAAATGTTGTACTGGGACATTCCATCCTTTTTGGACGTACATGGGGAGGTACGTTGCTTGCTGGGATGGCAGTGCTCGCGTTTCCTTTCACGCATTCTGCGCGTGAAACGCTTCTAAGTCCACTAATGTGCCGGCGGAAAATATTCGAGCACCCCACACACAAAGGAAGCTGTACTGAATATGTTGCCTCTATTACGCGCCATTATGCGAATAAAGGGGAAAAAAGAAAACTGATGGGACGGGCAATCTTTTGATGAAGGGCTTGTTTCTTTCGCAGCAGGGATAACACTTAAAGGGATAAACACTTAAAGTAGTAACTTAACACCTGAGGAGAAGGAATTTTGCTATTACGAACCAGAACCGATATCACCACCAATACACAGCTGACGCGTCACCAAACTTAAGGGTCTATTCGAATAAAGCAGAAGTTCGAATGAAGCGAGTTCCAGTTAACGAGAGCCTCAACAGTGCAATTCTCGTAGATTTTGCCTGCCGTCCTTTAGGGTGCACCATCACGTGGCAGGTGCTTGAGGGACATCGGCTCGGGTATTTCATGGTCAGATCGAGCTAACATGTTCACCTTATGACGAGGGTATGTACAGGTGGCACCTGGCCAAATACAGCTAGAGCAGTTGCTCAGGATTATGCGATAGTCCCACGCAGAATGCCTCCGCGAAGGCGTTTTCGCGGCAGCTCGACGTAAATGAAGTGTTTTCTTTTTGCAAGGGCAGACTGCGTATACATAACTGACCTTACGTATTGTAAGCGCCCTTATATAATCGCGCCGCGCGAGCCTTTGATCTAAATCGCGGAGATACCGAGAAGTGGCAGTTGCGCGTCTGCCGTCATTTATACTTAGTCAAGGTTGCACTTGCCCCCTCCAGCCCAGATGAAGGCCAATGGCCAGATGCTATCTAGCGGGTGCTATCGTGGTTCATAAACTCCGCCAGGGCCATAACGGCTTCCGGTAGGTCGTCCTTGCTGACACGCGCGTGCTGTGAGCTGTTCGGAATACTCTTTGATGGAAACCAAGATATGAGATTCTTTTTTTTCTCGTCTTAGTCTATACTGACTGCAGTTAAAGGAACACTGTCGGCGCGATCATTGCTCTTGCTGGCTTTCTGCATTGCAAATTCGCCTCGTATATGCGTATGCATACCCACGCACCAAAGGTGCTCTTGATTTCAGACGGGGATCTGCAAGGCGTCTTGGAGAAGGTTACAGCGAACACTACGCCTTGTATGTGGCGCCGCTTTGAAACTGTTCTTGAAAGTAATCGGAATTGCTATCAGTACAGGCGGATTCTGTAGGAAGAATCAGTTAGCAGTTTTAGTGCCGCCTCATTAAATATAGAACGGGGATTTACAGAGGCACCGAGGTCATCAAAAGCAATTTCCCCGATGGCATTACGCTGCATGTTATGCATTGGAGGCTTACCTGCGGTAAGAACGCCTTTAATGTCATCGGTGTTTTCACGGTATCAGAGCGAATGACGTCAGATGATGTCCTTGCCTGACGATAAAAAGAAATTATGGACGACTTGCGCAGTCACGCCAAATGCGAATTAGCTGCGCTAGCAGCTCACTTTTCCCTTCGGTTCCGGTGTTCAGATCCAGTGTTCCCGGACGGCAGTTGTTCGGATGGCGATAATGGGTTAACGTCCTTATATGCGAAATTGGTCATTTTCTACACTCACAGCTCCCTGGGAGTCTTCCTACCCATCCTGGCGCAGTGATGCAGCGGTAAAGCGATGCACCACTGCCCTTCTATGGCAGCGACTGCCACCGGGGGGACTTGGGTTGCTTGGGCTGGGTTGCGGTACAGCTTGCTCTTCACGAGCTGCCTTTCACGATTAATTGATTAATTGAGCTGCCGCCTGACAAGATTGGCAGGTTGCCCATGCTCTTCCTGCCCATCACTCGGTGAGCAGCCTGGCACAAAACCGGCTTCAGACTGACGGACGGGTGGGCGGACAGACCACTGCGCCAGGAGGGGTGTGAGGTCTCCCAGGGATCTATGAATATAAAGTACAGAATGACTTTCCGCATATATATGAATTAATCTACTTAGCTATCGCGTCATAACCTTAAGGCGGAGCTTAAGTGCCCCCCCCCCCCCAATTTTGAGCTCGCAAACAATCCTGAGACAGTTGTGTTATTCGCTCTTAGTGCGAACACGCGAGCGCATGGCCGTTCTCTTCGTGCGTCCTGCCCAGCTGTGCATCGAAGCAAAGTGGCAGAGTCACAGAGGGAACTGCAGTTTGTGCTTCGCGTGGCCTGCCAGTACTTAGCTTTCGAGCTCACGCAAATACCCCGTTTGGACCGTCGGACTTACCCTCCTCCCCACCCCTCTCTTACGCACTCCCAACAGATCCTCTTCAGACGCCTCCAGACCCGCTCTCTGTCATCCCCTCAGCTTTTATCCCACTACTGCGGCACATCCCCTGCATGCTCCCTATGCGGTGACCCCCACGCCACACTCTCCCATATCCTTTTCGGCTGCCCTGCTGACCCTCCCCCGCGGGGACAGCACGCCATCTCGAGCTGGGAGGACTGGGAGGTCCTGCTTATGTCTGCAGACCCGACATCGCAGCTTGCTGCGGTGACTCGGGCTGTCGACGTCATGTCCCGGCATGACCTACTTGATGCAGTGCGGGACCGCGCAGTGGCCCAGGGACCCAGCTGGGTCTAAAACTCACTTGCTCAATAAAGTTTTTCTGTCTGTCCGTTTCGAAGCGTGGTCGGGTCTCATGCACCGACGCTCCAAAGAGAGCGGCCGCGCGCCCGCCTGGACGCCCCCGTGTACCTGTTGGCATGTGAGGGTCTTCCGAAGCATCCGTGGCCGATTAGCAACGTGTTGCCGAAATTCCGAAAATGGTTGGCAGCTGCCTTAATCGGCTAGCAGAGCACGGCAAGTGGTCGGCCCGGCGTTGGCTGCCAGCCGTGTCGGCAAGCAGCTGGCAGCGGGCATCGGCCCGACCCCGCTAAGTGATCAAGTACCGGGCTCGGTGCCAGGTTACTGGTAGAAGCACGGCCGCCGCGGTCGTTCAATAACAAAATTTCACAAGAGCGCACCTTTTTCTGCGTCCCAAAGCAGCACAGGCACTATGAAAGATGTAGTGGAAGTTCCCGGGTTCGAACCCGACCGCGGCGGCTGCGTTTTTATGGAGAAAAAACGCTAAGGCGTCCGTGTGTTGTGCGATGTCAGTGCACGTTGAAGATCCCCAGGTGGTCGAAATTATTCCGGTGCCCTCCACTACGACACCTCCTTCTTCCTTCTTTCACTCCCTCCTTTATCCCTTCCCTTACGGCGCGGTTCAGGTGTCCAACGATATATGAGACAGATACCGCGCCATTTCCTTTCCCCAAAAACCAATTATTAGTGGAAGGCTCCAGAATAATTTAGGCTATCTGGAGTTCTTTCACGGGCACTAGCATAACATAAAGCTGTCAGGATTACAATACAAAGAGACAAAGTACTCTACACGAGCGACACCCAAATGGTACGTGCCTAGGATGCGAACAAATTATGGTTATCAAATGTTGAGCTACACTTTCCCACATCAATTAAATAAGGAGTCCGAATTAATGTACAGCTAATGCCAAATTTGTTATTTTTGTTGATATTTTTTTTTCTGGAAGTACTATCATGTTGTGTACTTCTGCAATGCCTTTGTGAGGTTCGTCGGCCTCGCCAAGCCTTCCCAATGGCTTTTTGTCGGCGCACCCAACATCGTCATGATGTTAAATAAACATGATTCTGATTCTGATATCGTACACGGGCGTTTTTTTTTTTTTTTTCATTTGGCCTCTACTGAAATGCGGCTCTCCGCGGTCTGGATATGATTCTGATTTTCAAATAGTGTTATTTGTATCACCATCAGTGACAGCGCCAAGAGGAGGCAAGGCGTGGAGGTCGCCGCCCCCAAAATTTTCTGGGACACATAAGCAGTAGCCGAGTACTGCGTTTATACGCTAAGACATTACTTGGTGATGAAATTCAGCCCGTGTTAGGCGGCGTAAGTGGAGAGCGAGTGCATGATGCGTTTTATTTATATCCTAATTATGGGCAGCTACGCCAGAGAGGCACCATACCAATTTAAAATTTAATCCCTCCCTCTTCTCCTGGCCACCCACAACAAATTCCGTAAGCACCGTCCACATATCTATCATCTCAGGAACCCGATCTTATCTATTCATGATTTGCGCGAGTTTGTTTGTGCTTATCTATGTAAAACCGAATAATTGCGGTCATGCGTGCGTGATTTCACGATTACACTAATTACACGTTGTTGTGAAAAAAAAGTCTGTTCCCAGGAAAGAAAACAGTGCATGAACTGTCTCATTCCTCGGTGGACATCCGAACCGCGCTGTGAGGCAAGGGATGAAGGAGAGATAGTGGAAGAAGGAAGTGAGAAAGATGGCCCGTAGTAGTGTGTGTATGTGTAAAAAACATTTAATGCACGGATAAAATCGAGGTTAGTTTGGTGGGCCTTCATTCCAAGAGCCCATTGGCTTATGCCGCCGATCTTGCCCGGCTCGCCAGCCAAAGCTATAGTCTTCCAGGTGCTGCCTCCCAGCCCTCATTTGTTGGTTATTTAGGCTCGCAATATCTGGATTGTTCTGGCATGCCCGTACGATGTGGTATTGTTAGCCACTTCGCCGCAGAAGGGGCAATGCGGACCGTACGAATTTGGAAACATATAGCTAAATTATATGGGATTTATGTAAGTGTTTGATTACAATTTCCTTAGGATGACCCCTTGCTCTCTGCTTAGATTTTTGCCTGGTCCGGCATATACTTTCGTTGTTAATCTCAAGATTTTCGAGGAATTATGTATAGCTTAATAACGGCTGTGAATAATTATAGTCCTGAGAATGTTGGGGGACACGGGGTAATAGCGCCCTGGCAGCGGCGTGAGCGCCTTCGTTTTCAACATCCGCAGAGTGTCCTGGTGTCCATATCACTATGGACTTTGTCTTCTTTACTTTGATGCATTCTTCTTGCGTATTTACCAATCCTGCCTCTGGTATAGTTCCGAAATTCAATCTGGCAGTCATTTAATTACACATGAGAGCTTTTGGGAAACCACCGCCAAAGCAACCGCCGCCTCCTCCGCTTGGGCGATTCCCTGGCATCGAATTGATGCCTCATTAACTAATTTCCCTTCCGCATCCGCGCATGCTGTCGTTGTTATCCCGTTGACCGGTCCCGCCGCGTCCGCGTGAATTACCTCGTCCACCCGGCCGCATGTTCTCCTGACAGCCTTCGCCCTAGCCTTTCTTTTTTTCTTAAGAAACTCCGGGTGCATGTTTCTCCGAATGGGCTGCACCTCGATCTCTCCCTGTCCTCCGTAGACCAAATGCATGGGATCCGGAATAAATTCAGCCTTCTGGGGATCTTTAACATGTACTAGGCTGGCCTCAACGCGGTGTGCACACACGCTATCTGACGGCATTGTTTGAGTGCGGTCTGTATTCTCGAGTGCTGTTGAAGTGGAAGCAGTCTGTCTCCACTGGCGGCCATTGTCTCTTGAGCCACCAACACAGCCAATCCCGAGTATCAGCAGAACGACACACTCTGCCCCTGCTCGCGCAGAATATATATGGCTATTGGAGATTACTATTTGCAAGATGCCTTTGTTTCTGACTAACGGTATAACGAGTATACTCCGATTCGACTCTGTGTATATATATATATATATATATATATATATATATATATATATATATATATATATATATATATTATAATTGGTGTTTGTGTGGAAAGGAAATGGCGCAGTATCTGTCTCATATATCGGCGGACACCTGAACCGCGCCGTAAGGGAAGGGATAAAGGAGGGAGTGAAAGAAGAAAGGAAGAAAGAGGTGCCGTAGGGGAGGGCTCCGGAATAATTTCGACCACCTGCGGATCTTTAACGTGCATTGGCATCGCACAGCACACGGGCGCCTTGGCGTTTTTCCTCCATAAAAACGTAGCCGCCGCGGTCAACAGATTCGACTCTCCTTTTTTGTTTTTCCCGCCTTTTGTCATTGGCGGTTCCATACGACGTCTTTTTTCTCCTGCCTTCTTTCACTCCTTCCTCCATGCTTGCCCTTACGCGGTGTTTGAGTAAAAACTACTTCAAATGCCGTGAACCCGAGTTTTGCAACTTGGAGACAGACGAAACAGAAGCGACCGCTCGAAGCGCACGGAGTCGGTTAAAGTCATCCGCGAAACGCGTTGTTGCACTGGCCACAATGTGCGCTCCAAGATGGCCGCTGTCAGTTTAGAGAAATCGAAATCGCTCAAAATGCGCACAGCAGCTTGAGAGAAGCGCAGCTCACCGTGCACTCGCGCGAGCGTTCACCTCTCGCCGGGATTTTTATTCGACCCGAGAAGATTCGTGGAGCGAGCGACGGTGCAACGCTTGGCGTCGCCATCACGCACACACTTGGAAAAAGAAGTGCAGTGCATTTGGAAGCTCTGCCCGTGCCCCGACTGGTCAAGGGAAATACGAGAAGTAAGCGATCCGTTTTGAGCGAACGGTATTTCTTGTATGCCGCACGGCGGGTGCAGGAATGTTGTTGGTAAAGGGAACGGGCTGTTTACTTGTCGCAACGGGAACGTCACCGCACGTAACGTAGTTTCGCACTCAGATGCGTGGCGTTCTTGCCAGGTTAACGAGGACCATCGATCCGCCTGTGGGTCAACATCGCGTTGCAGCTAAGCGTGGAGCCTTCAGTGCCTTCGGAAAGCCGTCGCGCTCGTGTTTTCTGCATTGCTGCGTGTTCAGGTGAGCGGGCCTGCATAAATGGCATACGGAAATGAGGGACACTGCCTTGCGTTGCTGCCTGCAATTCTACCTGCATTGATGCCTAGGCTACGCGCTGAAGGTCCCTCCTGAGCCCAGTTGGTAAAGTAAACACTGCATGCTGCGAACGGATTGCATGTTTTCGAACGCGCCTGCTACAAAAGCATTTTAGATGCATGCAGGTAGGGCGAGCGATTCGCGTCCGTTAGCTTTTGAGCTGCGCAGACGCCAGTCGCGCTAATTAAGGATTGCTTCTCTGGTCACGCGCGTTTTGCTGTTTTGCCTTTTGCCGTTCCGAGCATGGTGGGAGTGTCCGCCGTTAAGACTGGATGAACGCCAAATTGTGCTTGTTTCGTCTGCGCGTTTCTGCCGAGTGTTTCGTTTTGCATACGCCTTTATACAGATGCAAGTTACGCCGACTTGTTTTGGGTTGTATTCTCCACCGGTTTATGATGTCAAATTTTCTTTTTTCTTTTGCTACATAGCGATGTCGGCTAGCCGACTGTTTCCAACGACCTGTTCTTTTTTTATTACTTGGATTTTTTTGCTCATTTCTCGGGGGTGTTGGTTTCGTCTCTGGTATGGCATTTGAGACTCGCCGCTCCCAATTGAGGTTAGAAAATGGAAGTTTTCTGCGTTGCCAAATTTGTCCTGGTCTAATCGGATTTCACGTCTGTTAGCAGTCGCGAGCTTCGCATTTTCTGAGTGCCTACAACCGCGTTGGTTCTTTATTTTGTTAGCCTCTTGCTTATTATTTTGGCGAATTTGACGCGAGCTTATGCGTTGTCGTAGATAGAAAATCAGCTGCAGTACCCGGGCTTGCAAAGCCAGCAACAAGTGCAGTGTGAGTCACAGAAAAGCTAAAAAAGTAACTGTCAAAAAGGAGAAGCATTTCTCTACTGCCATGTGCAGCGGATGGAAACTTCCCAACACAGCTCCTCTCATATTTGTGGCAGCTGGTTATTGTGGAATGTGATTCCCCGTAAAAGTTTTGACGAAATGAATATATTGTCTACATTTACATCTCTCACTGATTAAACATGCATACTTTTTTGCACATCACGCACCCAATTCCACCTGTAGCTTATTGCATCAAGTATTGACGTGCTATATACAGCTTTCAGATTAGTGTAGCACATGTCATTTAGCATTGCAAATTATATGCTTGCTTCTGGATAACCATAGAGGCCATATAAAGTTTGTCGATGTCTTGCTTTATGCATTTTGAACATGGTTGCGTTTGTGGCGTGGTTAAATGCTGAAATGTGTATGTTCATTTACGTTTAAGTCTTCATGTGTGATGGTTTATTTGCAGTTGCGTTTGATTTTGCATAAGGCAAATATCTCTTCAAGCATGCGTTGTGTGAATGCTTCAATGCACCAACCTACTCACTAGTTTAGTTACCGTACAGGTAGCCAATGACAGCATCTGTAATGTACACTGATTTAGCGTGCACTTAAATGAACACTCTTTTTTGCTCCAGATATTACCAGTTCTTGGTGGTTACTGCATTGTTCCCCTTATGCAACTACCTTTAGGTCTTTAATGATATAAAATTGATGGTGTTGGTTGCATGCCGAGTTTGTGCTTGTAGGAGACTAACATGGCATAATCAGTATGCCGGCATTTCAAAGCTTCGTCGAAAAATTAGGGGCCAAATTGGTCATTGCAGCACCATGAACCATGATTTGAAAGATTTACGTTTAGGATATCACACCTAGTAGGCTAAGCATACCTGCCGCCATTATAGGCACCTCTTTAGTTAAGAAAATTCGTTACAATGTTCTCTGATCTTTTTCTAACCTTAACACAAGGTAGCTTTCAGTAATTTGGTTGTTGGCTAGTGTGCACCGTTATATTACTCTGAAATCCCTTTTGCTGTTTTTCTACTTCATATTATATCCTTTTTCAAGCCAGTACCTCGGATTTTCTGTCTCCTTTCATCACTGATGCAACAAGCTCAAAAGGCAGCCCGCCAGCATGCACTGAAGGCTCTGGCTCATTTGTCAAAACTTGAGAACCCTGATGCAGAGTGGCATTCGAGGCACCTGCTTTCTTAGGGGACACTTCACCCCTTGCTTCATTTTACAAGAAAAGAGAATTCTGAAGGCCAGGAATGAGATTTGCAGGGTTTGTTTTCACCGTGTTTCTTTTTTAAGGTATAGAAAAAGGGCTTTTTTTTTTTCTTCAGTTGAGAACAGGTGGCTTGAAACTGGCGGGGTGCATTTTTGCTCAGTGAAGACAGAGATGTTCGTAACAACTGGTGGTGTGAAGCATAGGTGGAAATCAAGTACAAATGAATTAGTAGAATGGTGTGTCTGCCTGTTGTGCTATTTTTGGCCATTATGGTTGACCAACTAGCCCATGCTTCTAAGCTTGTCGTAGACTTGTCGTGTCTCTGCATTCATTGTTATTTGTAATCTGGGTAGCGGTGAACATAGTAGGTTCCACTGTGAGTCTGCACCTGAATGCACATGCTCTGGAAAATGTGGCGGCTTTCAAATTTTGCTCTGTGCAGCTGCGGTGGCTCATTGGTTATGATGCTCAGCTGCTGACCCGAAAGATGGGGGTTCAATCCCGGTGGCAGGGGTCGCATTTCGATGATGGCGAAATGCTAGAGGCCCTTGTACTGTGTGATGTCAGTGCACGTTAAAGAAGCCCAGGTGGTCGAAATTGACCAGAGCCCTCCACTGCGCCATTCCTTCCAACCTGCGTCGCATTGGGAGTTTAAAGCTCCATAAACCGTATTAAATTAAACCAAGTTTTGTTCTGTTTGGGGCTTTATGTAGGCCTGCTCTTTGGCGTTGAAGTGTTAAAATAAGCACAGGCACTTAAGTTCTTGACCTTTTTTTTGTGGTTAAGTTCTAGTAAATATGAAATTTCGCACTGTAGAATACGTAAGAGCTTTTCTCATTGCTTCATCTCTGAACAGCATGGATATGCGTACTCAGGTCTCCCTATTTCCACTTGCACCTAATCTGCTTGCCTAGTATGCATGCCTAAGTCTGCACACCTAGTCTGCACCTAGACCTGTGTGGACAGTCTGCACCTAGCCCATCCTTGCATGTGTTGTAGGGTTTTCTCAGTGTACTCCCCACACTATGAGTATGTTCAGCTGAGCGAGCATGAAACTGTTTGTTGCGTTTCCTGGAAAATCTGTAAAATTTAGACGGGCAGGTATAACAAGCACTGGGAGCTGTCACGAGCATTTCCAGGTGGTGTCTGGAGGCTGTGCAAAAATAAAGTAATTTAAAAATAAAGTTAAGTTTCTGACAGGAAATCACTTTCCAAAGAAAAAGAACATTGCTAGGTTGAATGTTCTTTTTCGAGAAATAAACAGTGCCCCTGGAACAACATGGTATGTGTTGTAACTAGGTGTAGTATAAAGTTTTAATGCTCATCCCCTTCTAAACGGACCTTTGAGCATAGTTTACAAGCTTTGGATCCTGTGGAAAGTCACCGATTGCTATCAGGCCACTGCTTTATAACCTTGTTCGACCCGGTGTATGTTATAGATATTTGTCTTTTATGGCTGTTTTAAAGAACTCGTTAACTTCTGCAGCTTAAATTGTATTGGAAGTCAGAGAATGTTCACTGTGCTGCCACATAGTACACTGGCCTCCAGCATTTCGCCTTCATCGAAATGCGACCCCTGCAGCCGGGATCGAACCCGCATCTTTCGGGCCAGCAGCTGAGCATCATAACCAGTGAGCCACCGCAGCTACACAGGGCGAAATTTGAAAGCCGCCACATTTGCCGGAGCATGTGCACTGAGGTGCATACTTAGTGGAACCTGCTATGTTCACCGTTACCAATAGGGGCACTCTAAGCAGGCTTCAAATTTAGTTGATTTGTCTAAGCCAGATTTCTGCTCCCAAACTGCTCATGCTTTACTATGAGATTATGTATTTGTAATTCTGATTTAAATACGCGTTCCATTGTTCTCTATTTGACTAAATATACGTCGGAAGGCATTCTCACATGTCTGTTGCCTAACAGGCTTGTAGCAGAGAGTATGGAGAAAGCTCGTGGAGGAAGAATTGTTGGTCCTCTTGGTTGAAATTTTTTTTTGTGTATTCGTTGGAACACCCAAGCTTGACAATTGTACTTGAATTAACGCTGACAAGCTGAACTTGTGCCTAGGTGTGACAAGGATATGGTCAAGTTATTCGATTATCCAAACTTCTGTAGGACGCAGGTTAATAGAAAAGAAGCGATAGGATTTCATCTCTAGTGTAGTGTGCACATTGCTTGTGCTTTGCTAACCACATTGATTTAAAGCCTGTAAGGTTAATTAGGTCGTCATTTCTTACAAGCTTTCTGCAGCTCATTTGCGAGTGAGACCTCTGTCATGTGTTTACATTTTAACTGCATTGAACTAAGGGAATGTGAGGCTATCAGGGTAGTTCTATTTTGACAGTTGAGAGATTAGGTACTGCCTTAGCTTGTGGGGGGCCTTTCACAGATGCCAACAGGGACCCGTTAGCCGCTGGGTATTTGAGGTTTGTGGAAACGAAAAATATCTGAAGAGATGGGTGCAGTACTTTCGCACATCTTTTGTTCCCATATAATGAATGAACAAATACTTCAAGGGGGAACAAGGAAATGCTTTTAGAAAGACCTTTCTCTGGAACACAGCAATGCCGGCTGTAAATACTGGCTCATAATATGCTGGGCTGTTCAGGCCAGTCGTAATGCAGGTCTCATGACCCGCATTCTTTTGTGGCCGACGTTTGCCTTCGAGGGCCTGAGATATGAGCCTGGGTAGAAGTAGGGCATGCAAGGTCACATTCCAAATGCCGACAGTTTATTCAGTTAAAATTTTTTGCCTTTGCACCTGTCGCTCCATCCTTTGCTGAGCTGCTGTCACGAGTTAGTTTTGTCTCTGGCTTGGAAGTCTCCACCTGTCCAAGAAGGGGCAGTTGCAGGCTGATTGTACGAATTGTTTGGCTGGCAGGCACCTTTCTAGCATGGCGTGGTGCAGCTAACAACACCATTATGCGGTGGTGTTAATCATGTACACATAGCAGCTTTACATGTTTGCGCATGAAATAGCGGTGCAGTACGGCTAGATAGATTGCACTCATGTTAATTAAAGCAACGTGTGCACCATGACATATACGCATCCAGTATGTATGCGAAGTGCAACCACGTGGGATAGGAACAGAAATTATGTACATATGAGTAGAGAATGTGTGGTCATTGTTTGCACGAATATTTTTGAAACTCGCTGCGGTTACCTAGTGGCTACGGCGTTCAGCTACAGAGTCCAAGAACATGGCGACCAGATTTCGATGGCGGCAAAATGCAAAAATGCTCATGTACTGGGCAATCCTGGTATATGTTAGAAAGAACCCCAGGTCATCAAAATTAATCTGGAAACGGGCACTGCAGTGCCTCCCATAGCCAATATGCACCTTTGGGACATTAAACCCTGCAGAGCATGTCATACCATGCCGATTTTCAAAAGCGTATTCAGAATGTGGTTTAGACTCGCTCACTTCTAGGGCTGTTGCGTGACATCGCAATAGTGTCTCTCAGGATACGCAGTCCGTTAGCTTAAGGAGGGATGCTGCTTTCAGCAAAAGTCTTTTATTTGTTAATGTATTTACATTAATTTTTTTTTGGATCACATTGGAAGTAATTTTGGACTACTGACACAAAGTTTCACTGTTATATTTCCAGCGAATTGTTTTCTAATATGTATTTATCCTCCGAGTTTTGTGAAAAAGCTGCAGAGTTAAGAAAATGTGGTAGAAGGCTGGATCAACATTCTTTGCATTCCTACCGAGGTATTACAGGTCCAGACATTCTTAACTTTTTTCTTTTTTTTTCGCAAAGCACGAATTTCGGTTTTGAACTTTTGCGGTGCAGTGTCTCTTCATGTGTCTAGAGTGAGATGAAAATTTCGTACAAGAAATTTAAAATTCATAGATTTAAAGACATTGTGTTATAGACTACGGTACAAGAGACTACAATGTCTCTTGATATATACAATTGAAAGAAAACAGACGTGGTGAAGAAATGCTTGTACTTTTCTTGACGTTTCGGCCGGGGACTGGTCTTCTCAAGGCTGTGACGCCCCCTTAGAGGAGTTAGAAGTGGCTGCGTATGAGGCCTCTGGAGGAAATGTTTACATGTAGTACAATCTATTTCCTGTGTCACTATAAACAAAGACAACAAATGCCGGACAGCATGAAAGAGCGGCACGTGTGTTACTGTTGTGATGTGCACAAATTGTGTTTTCAGTATTTCATGTGGCGTAAGAGTACAAAGGAAAAATAAATACTAGAAAAAGGAAGCGGCAGCAATTGACCTACAGCTGTTAGGATCAAACAGCTGCAGATAATGTGAAGTGGGCATGTGCATGCATGTGTGTTGCACGGCCTTTTTACGCTCGTTATTATTTCCCCGCAAGTGCTGTTGCGTGCCCAGAGCACAACAGAACACAAGATCGTGCGTCACCATATGTTTTACGAGGGGCAGTCATCTTTGGATGGCCGGAAAGCTGCTGAAAAGGTTTTATCTTTAGAACCCATGTGGCAATTCTTTTGTCTGGAGCATGGACTTGTGTTACAAAATGGTGTTAACGTGAGCTCCTTGGCTTGTTGCGAGTATCACTCTAAATATTGCAGCTGGGCAGTGCAAGGAAGATAGGAGGATGCTGTGCCGTTGTCTCAGTTGTTCAGTATCTCTAAGTGTGCTCTCTACTGCAGTAAAAGTTTTTATAAGGCTTATCACACACAGGCTTCATCGTAGTTGTGTGTTTACACCATTGTCTACCTTCGCTAATACTCATATCAATGACTAGGATGACAGCACAAAAAGAGGGCCTCTTGTCACTCCTTGGATGTCTTCTTGATGATCTGTTAGCTATACTGGCTGGCACAATGTTTCATCTCTGCCGTGTATTTTATTTTAACACACTGCTGTTATTGGAACTGTTAGCGTGTGGAGGTCAGACCATTTAAGTAAGCGCACTCAAATGGCTTGAACACGAAAAACTAATTCAGCTTCCTTGGGCACCCTAGCTGCAGTCTCTTTGCTGTAATGCTTTCTTCAGCGTAACAGTTGCACAATACTTGGTGACGAGAAGTTCTTTCGAGGCTAAATCTGTGTTGGTCTATTTTTGTAGAGAAAGGGCTTGCTGAATGCGGGAGACTTTCAGTTTATACAACTGTCGTTCTTGTTTACTTTTTATCCTGTGATTTTCATTGAAAGGGCACATAACGGATGTTTCTTTTTCTTTTTTTCATAGAAGGTCGGTGGCACAAAACAATGTCTTTGAGAGTGAGGAAAGAAAAAGTGGCGTTGTTGTTGCGTGCCATTAAAATAATGGCGCAGGAAGGGGTAGACGCAGAGTCTGTAGTAGTTGGAGTGGATGAACGGCAGAAAGCGGTGCTTGAGGTATCAAGGAAAGACAGAAGGACTTAAAACAAAAGAGGTAGGTCCTTAGAAACTGAGGTTTTGATGCTTTGTTACTGCATTGTCTCTGCTATGTTCAAGGCAAGCACGTGCTGCTTTTCTGCTTTTCATTGCCATGTTTTAGTCTTGGGATCGTTAGCAAGGGCGTCTACTGTGCACGGTGGCATAAAAACGTTTGTCACTGCCCTTACCTCCTTTCTGCTTGTCCCATTGTGTATTCTTGTTTGGAGAGGCAAAGGTTCGTTTTTTGCTTTTTCTTGTGGCAGCTACTCTTAATTTCAGTGGCATTTCATGGTCAATGACACATTTGGCATTGTGGAGGCAAGAGCACTTGTTCAGTCCAATCCCTTTCTCTTTTTTCTTCTCCTTGTCGTGTCTCTGCGCTTTGACAGTTTTCGCTAAGCAAGGTAGCAATATGTGTACTGTTAGCCCTTTATATTAAATGTCGCTTGCTTTCTGGGGTTTGGTGCCTGTGCCATGTAGTGCCTGCGGCATGCTTCGTTTTGTGAAGTTCAGCAGTGTAAACATGACATTTTTTCAAAGCAGTGGAGGCGGAAGGAGGTTTACTGAATGTAGGTCGTTTCTGAAAGTCTCCTTTTTTTTCCCCCCCCAGAATACACAGCCAAAATTGGACTGGTTTCACGATATGAGAGCATTAATTCTTTCATTTTGTCTAAGTGCCAGATTATGCTTACTATTAACCATTAGCAACCAACTGCTGTTTTCTCTAGTCATTGCAGTTAATTCCTCGAAGAGTGTTTTTTGTATCCAACTTGTTCATCAACTACGCATTGTTGCTGTCAAGCCTGCCAAAAACAACCAGCCTTTTATCATTGTTTGGCCTTGCAAGAGAGGGGGCACGCCTCCTGTCAAGTATTTTCACGGTCAGGCCTGCACGCTTTGGCAGTTGAGCAGACATTTCCTTTTTGCGTAGCAGCCGGCTATCTAGTGTCGGCGCTGTGTGCTGCTGGAGATAAGGGCGCGTGTACTTGCTGCTGATGCACATTGTGTTTCGCGTCTTGGCGCGCCTCCGATCTCTCAGCAGTGGCAGACAGTTGTTACGCTGTCTGCACGCAACACTCACGTGTCGGTTCTGTTGTTGTTGGCGCAAGATGGTGGTACTTGTGGCCTCATTTCATTGGCTGCCAGTTTTGATCCGGGCAGTGTTGTTTTATTGGCTGTGTTGTTGGGCGGGCTTTCAGCTATAAACCACAGCTTCATATTTTCGCCGAATAGTATTGACACCACAGAGACGGCGCACTAGGGCTGGGACATCAAGCAATTGCCAGCTCCGCTTTCATGCCGGTCTGACATGCGAGATGTTGCTCTTAGTAGCGTGGTGTTGTTACTGGAGAAGCAGAGTCCGCGGAGACGTGCCAGCAGCTCAGCGCAAGCCTGACGTAAACTACCATTTCCATCTCACATTGTTGACATGTTGGTCAGAGTAGGATATTGTAGCTTTTGGGCTTTGCGTTTTGCATGCTCAGTGACGGATGTTTACGAGCTGTGTTTATTGCAAGCCTGTAGCTGCATTTTCTGGATGTTCTCTCCAGAAATGGAAAGCAGCACCTGTGACCTCAAAAGGTGTCAATGTTCGAAGGACTTCATAGCATGCATGCTTTGAGAAGTTCTTCAGATGTGCTTCTGCTTGAGCGATTTCCCATTTCTTCAGACTACATCTTAAAAGCTGTCGTTCATATTTTATTTTAATTTGTACTTCTGTTATGCTAACTGAAGCGCTTAGGCACGAATGGCAATGCTTGTTGCGTTGGACTTGTTGTTTTGGACTTGTGAGAAGACCTAACTACAGTCACGCGTCCCATCTGAGGAACACGTGCAGTGTATTTGCTTGATGCCTTTCTCGTATGCCTTTTTTTTCTACACCATACTGCGTAATGTTTGTATTGTCCATATAGTGTGACCCAAAAATGTTATGATAGCAACGTGTCGCCACGGGCCAAACTTGTACCAGGTCACTGTCTCCAAAGCATACTGTTGCTGCACTTCCGCCGTAAAATGCTCATAGATAAAATTCTGCAAGCTCTCTGGAGTCATCCTAATGAAACTGAAAAGATTTCTGCATAAAAGTAAAATTTTGGGCTACATCTAGAGTTGACAGCGCTGTGCAGAAGTTCTCAGGGGTGCTGAATGATTGTCCTGTAGAGAGAAAGCTGGGCAAACGTGGTTGTTGAGCTGCTTAGGAGACTAACCAGAGGCAGCAAGCCCCCTACGTAAAAAAAAATGGAAGTCAAAAGGATTTCTACATTGGTGCTACATCTGAGCTGTGGGGGCAAAACAGTTTTTGGTTGCTCCAATTAAGTTTTGACCAGCTAGCCTCCTTTAGTACTCTCTGAAATCGCAGTACACGAGTGCATTCCAGCATTTCGCTGCCTATCACAACATGGCCCACTGCCGTGTGCCCACCGTGACAGGTGGTAGTTAAATTAATGTTTGGTCGCTCATGAAGAGCAACCTGGGCCGCACAAGGCCCACTGCTGGGAGCACTTGCCATTACAGGGCAGGAGCACAGGAGGGGTATGAGGACTCCCAGGGATCTATGAATGCAAAGTAGAGAATGACTTTTCTGCATATATGGCAAATAACCCATTATGCTATCACATTACTGTGATTACCTTAAAGGGACACTGAGGAGAAATTGAAGTTGGCTTGTATCCATAGAATAGCAGCTCCTGATCACAAAAACGCCACTCTTCCTGAAAACAAAGCTCTTGTAATGTAGAAAATAGCAAGAACCAAAATACAGGTATCGCCGCCACAGGCCAATCTCGCAAGTACAAGCGTGATGACTTCCTAGGACAAGAGGCGCCACCTTGGAGGAATTTTCCTTACTTCATGGAGCCACGAATCTCTGAGGCTTGCAAAGGAAAGGTTGCACACCGCACCGCTAGCCGTCAGAAATCACGGAGTCTGCGTTTACGTCACGTTTCACGTCACTCCGTTCTGTGACGTCATAAGAGTTGCCGTGGCGTCATAAGAGTTCCCTGAGTTTGAATCAGAGGGGCGGGAAAAACTTTTTCAACTTCGAATCCAAATTTCTTTGAAATAAATGCATCTTTCGCGCCCGGACAAGCGGCAACAAAACCATGAAATGCCGAACTATCAGATTTTGCTAACAAAAAAAAATTGATAGAGTTCTCCTCAGTGTCCCTTTAAGGTGGAGCTTAAGTGTCTGCTCCAATTTTTGTTCGGCGCTTTCAACAGCAGTAAAGACCATTTGTCTGCATTCTCTCAGGGCCCGACAGCCATCCGGAGAGCGGGAGGCTGCCACGGCAGGATGTGGACGGTGCGGCTGGAGGGTGGTCCTCGCCGCGTGAACCACGCGGCAGTGTCCATCAATGGCAAGGTCTACTCGTTCGGCGGCTACTGCACGGGCGAGGACTACAACACCCGCAAGCCCATCGACGTGCACGTTCTCAACACAGGCAGGCACACCTTCCTCTTTACTTTCTGCAATGTGCGCTCTCGTTTGTGCGGTATTCGAGATGGCGACGTGCGAGATGTCGACGTGCGAGATGGTGACATGCGAGAGCGGTGTTTGGTGCACAATTGCAGGTGCCAGTAATTGGAGCCCTTCTTTTCCCAAGGGCAATCGCAACTATCTTGGCAGAAATCAAAAGATGTGGCTTCGTAAGAAATTTTACGGGTGATAATTACCGGAATGCGCATGGCTTACCCCCTGATTGCCAATAGGCGGCCATTAAATTGGGTTAGAAGGCCATGATGTCCTCTGTTCACTCTTCTGTCTGCACCTGTATACTTTTATGGCAGGAATATGTAGTGACGAAGAAGCCCAATTATTAAAGGGACACTGAGGTCATCACCTAGCTCTATCCAATTGGTGGCCATTTATTGCTGAGAAAGTTTTATAGGGCATTTCTTTCTGTCCACTCACTCCAAACTTGTGAGGTCAATAATGAAAGTGAAAAGGACTCTGTAGTCACCGTTCAGAAATGAGCGTTGGTGTGACCTAGCCTCAGGGGGTCCACAACTGGAAGAAGGTGTTGGCGTCATCATAGTTGGCGTGTGAAAAAACTGCCGGTGGCACCTGTCCTTCCTTTTTATTTTTGGCCTTTTCTAATAAAAGTTCTGTTTTCAGTTAAAGTACTTTCTTTGTGATTAGAACACAATAATCTGTCAATACCGGTCAACTTTTATTCGTCCTTACTGTCTTTTTAAACATGGCTTACATAGCAGCACTGGCTGCTAGCTTCACATGCAGTATCGGATGGCGGCTTTTGATGCTTTGCAACGCTCGTCCTTTGCAGTGCGTTCATACACACCTCATGGGCATTAATTTTTACGTTCTGGCCGTGTTACATAGTGACGGAAATTGGAAGAGTAAGTTGTGGCTTGCATTTTTAGCTCCTTCGCAATTTGTTTGGCAAGTTTTTTTAACAAATCTGTGAGGCAGGTTAGGAGGAGGAGGAGAACGACTTTAATGGAACTGGAGAGTGTGAGGCAGGTTAAGTGATTCACTGACCGTATTGATTCAGATGTTTTGTTGATCATTTGCATTTTGTTAGAAACACACGCCTTTGCTCTCCTGTCAGGCCAAATTTTTTGGAGATCAGCCTCATTACTTTTATTACACCGCTCGCTTTTGTGATATTTTCTTTGAGAGAACAGTGCAAAGATGCTGTGTCTGCAGGAATATAATGCTAGGTTTTGTTTCTCAAAATAAATCTGCTTCAGAATGCACTTTGCATTTTGTTTGAAATGAAGTTGTGAGTGCTAGCTAGAGCGGCCTTAGTCACCAGGCTTGTGAGGTGTGAGGAGATGCCAACTTTTTGATAACTTTGGGACAGAAGAGCGTTTGTAAACTTGGAAAGAAGACGGTGTAGGGGTTGTTGAGAGGCGGAAGGGATTGAAAAAAAAATGAAAGGTATCACACAGGGAAGGGAATAGGGTGAACGGGCACGAGACTGAGTAGTACAAAACACGAAGTGAGGACAAGGTGGTGATGCCATTGGCAGCGACTGCCACAGTGTGGGAGGCTGCGTGCATTACTGGATGGGAGTCCTTGCCATGCTCTGATTGTGTTGCACGAGCTCCTGGAGTGTTGCCTCTCAAGCAGTTTTGATGGCACAGAAGACAGCGCCTTGTTAACACACTATACTCGACTATGGTTGTCCTAGAAAATGAACACTGGAGCTATGATTTCATGTGTTAACCGAAAGACTCAAACCCGCCCCCTTTCATTGTATTTGCACGTTATATTGGTGCAAATATTGTGGCTTATGGAACAACACAGAATTGATTTACATTGCATGGCGTACATTTGAGGCCATGTTCATAATTAGGCACGCTGCTGCTTGTGCATTTGTCGCAGGCTTTTTGTTGCATATTTGTGTCAGCAGTGTGTTTAACTCTTTCTGTCATTATCCGCTTGTCCACTGGTCCTTGTGGGCTGCCCACTAGTTCAGATGCAAGCTATTTTTACGCTGCTGCATCCTGCAGTTTGTATTAATTAAAAGTCCTGTCCGAATGTGAGGTAATGAACCATTTAATCTGTTGCATCGTGATTGATGTCTCTGTTTTATATTTTGATTACACTTAGCAGAGTAAAGGCTCTCATTTTGATGTGTGGTATGTTTTATTGAGGTAATCGTGTGTGTTGACATTGATTCTTGCAATTTTCAGCACCATGTGGTATGGCCAAAAACTGCTTAAGGGTAATCAGTGTTGAGGTGTGCTGGAATACGGCATAGTGCATTGAGCAAAGGAAAGCTTGAGTTGCCTGCTGCGGCAAAAGGCAAGACGGGATACTGTGCTGTTACTATGACAGCTCCTAAGCAAGAACAGCTAGGCGGGAATGAGCTTTTAGCACCCGCACTCTGGCTGAAAACGTGGTGCGAAGGGGTGTAGGCTTACACTGATGCTCAACTGGTGACAGGGCCTTGGCTTGACTTGTCTTGGCTGCTGTGCAGTATCCCTCCGGTGGGCACTGGTGCAGACACAGTCGCACCCTGACGATGTGCCCTTCCAGAGGTATGGCCACACGGTCGTTGCATACGGTGACTATGCCTACCTCTGGGGTGGCCGCAATGACGACGGTGCCTGCAATGTCCTCTACCGATTTGACACCAGTGAGTTCGACTTTTTTCTCCTCGGTGTTTGACAGCGTGAACGTGTAGGCTGGCATGTTTCATTTTTTGCAAACGAAGGCCCAATTTCCTAAGCATTTTTTTTTTTTGCAAGAAAGTCGTGCAGCATGCTGCAGGAGACTGGAAATCCTATACTACTGTTTTTATGCCCCAAGTGCAGTGGCACACGAGGAAGAATGTTGTGAATATTTGAATAGCAAACTGTTTATTGCTTGGATTGGTGCTTGCAAACTTGGCAAAGCTTGTGTGGTGACATTCCGTGTGAGAACACTTGACAGCTATTGAATTGAGTGCCACATCTTTTAGCTGGCTGCCGTCTGTGTCTGTGTTCTAAATCTCATTTTGACTTGGTAATGGAGCGGACTCTTGTTAATTAGAACTCGCTTAGTTCGAACATGCGGTTTATTGAAACTGACAGTTTGGACCTGCCAACACCGAATTCATTAAAGAGGCTTCCCTTAATTCAAGCTTTGCAAGATAAAAACAAATTTGCAGTCCCCTTTCACTGTGAATCGACAAGAGTTGACCATAGTGACATTTTTTAACAGTGCTGAAGGTGGCTCAAGGAATGATGAACCCAGCTGCAAGGTTCTGCCCAGAAATATAAATGCAAGAACACTGACCCCATTTGATAGCTGAATGAACATAAGAGGCAAAAGAACATAGGTCGGAGAAAGAAAATTGGCTCATGTTAGTGTTGAACAACTAGATGGTACCTTTTGTGGCATGAACTCAGCATTCACTCATTCGGCCCTTTTTTGTCATTGTTGCCAAAGAGTGAGTCGGGGATTATCATTTGGGATTTTTTCCTGGCACCCAATGAGTTAGTGTTCCTTTCTAACTCTTGTTACGCTGGGGTGTTGCTGAAGAAATAAGGCTGTTTGTTTTCTTGAGCTCATGATTTAGAGCTGAGAGGAGTCTGGTGAACACCTTTGGACATGAGGGGTCGTAGACAGCAAGCACACGACTGTGATGTGAAGTTAACCAACTTGGTCTGTGTCAAGTTCTCATGCCTCTAATGTAGTGGACTCTTGATAATTCACTCACTAATGTAACTGAAAATTTGTGGAGTTCGAATTAAAGGGAGCCTTTTTAACACGCGACCTTGGTGGGACCAAAGTGTCAGTTCCAGTAAAGCAGCCGTTCGAATTAAGCAGATTCAAATTAATTAGTGTACACCGTAAAGTAGCAGTGGTGGTGGTAATACCGTATTACTCGCGTAATTTACACCTGCATGTAATTTGAGCACCCACAGCTTTTTGTCTGGATTTTTTAAAAACAACTTTCACTTGCATATTTTGCACTCCTGCTGCGCAAGCGCATCAGCATGCATGCGGGTGCGCGCAGGGCAGGCTTGGGAAGATTGGTGTGGCTGCATTACGGCATGCAGCTGCGAGAGGTGATAGAGTAGTGTCAAGAAAAGTCGGTGATTCATTTGTAAATTGCTTCCGGTAAGAAAAAGTCAGTTGTGCGGCATTTACCCGCCTCACTCGTGCCAGCGGTCGCTTTCCCATACAAATGGCTGCAAGAGCAAACTGTTGCTAACCTCTTAGCATGCATTGCGCCAGAATCCAAAACTACCGAACCGTTGGATGTTCTGTTTGCCGCTTTTCAGCTGGGTCTCATGAAAAGAGGGTGCCAGTTTATCGCCTTGCATCTCCATTTGTCTCTGACTGCTGGCTTTGCGATCGTATTGTTTGGCGTCTATTGCTTCGAGCTGCGCATGCGCTGTCATGCCATCACGTGGGGAGCTACATAACGTGGGTATGGGGTGGGCACTAGGAGGGGGGGTGGTTGGTCAGCGAGGGGCGCGAGTTGTGGTGTTTACTTAAATGCGGCAATATACCATATACATTGCGTGTTGTGACCTTTGTAGAGTTTTTTAGGGCATGTTCGCACGAAATCTTTGCATAATTTGTGCACCCCTTTCTTTGAAGCCTTAATTTTAGGAGAAAAAAGTCTGCAAATTACTTGAGTAAATTCGCTGTTATGGATATATTTATTTTTGTATGCATCTTGCAATTAACTCTTTTGCAGTTTTTGCTCTTTAAATATCTAGCATCAAAACACAAGAATATGTGTGGCTTGTTCTTTTTATTTATGAAACTGTGACCACACCATAGATCGCAGACACATCAAGTTACAGGAAACTTAACTTTGGTATAAAAAAATGTAAGGATAGTTTTTTTTCACATGATCGAACACAAGTACTAAACATCACACTTCTCGCAGCATGCAAGGGACCTTAAACGCCTGCCCAGTAAGTCTTCAAGTGTACATGTTTCTAGTGAAGCGAAGAAAGGCCCCTTTTTTGGGTACTTTCCAAAACTAGTGAGACAGGTTCACTTCCATAGCCCTCAGAAACGAGTGGGCTGGGCCAGAACACGTAAATTTTTGCTTTTGGATCCAAAATAGAATTTTTTTGTGCACCCATACGTTTGTGTGTGGAGGGCTGGATGGGGTGATACACTGCACAGTTGTTTTTGTCACCTTTGTTGTGTCGTTCGTTTGCTTGTGTCTGCACTGTAATGCTTCTGTTGCACTGATCGTACAGGGCTAAACAAACAAATGATTCTGGCGTGTGCAGATACCATGACGTGGAGCCGTCCAAAGGTGTGTGGCCACGTGCCTGGCGCACGTGACGGCCACTCGGCGTGCGTCATGGGCCACCGCATGTACGTCTTTGGCGGCTTCGAGGAGCAGGCTGACCGTTTCTCTCAAGACGTGCACTTCCTTGACTTGGAGACCATGCAGTGGCAGTATGTGCCCACCAGGGTGAGAAGGTGGGGAAGGGAAGGGTGCAGGGCCACCCGGGCATTCTTTGAGCGCGGAGCCTGTTGCCTTCTGCTTGTTGCGGTGGTGTGAAGCTAAAAATCCATGGTCCAAGGAAGTGCAGTGGAATCAAGCAGACCCACTGGAGTAGCATGCTAGGCTAATTAACCAGGCAGACCTCTCCTTTATTCATTAGTCTCCTCCTCCTCCTCCTCCTCCTCCTCCTCCTCCTCCTCCTCCTCCTCCTCCTCCTCCTCCTCCTCCTCCTCCTCCTCCTCCCAAGCAGACCCAAAGGGAGGAAGCCTTTAGAGCCTCGTGTTGTAAGCTTCAGTCCAAGGGAAATGAGAGTCGGGATGTTGGATTGTCCGCTCGTCATTAGTGAAAGAAAAGGTCTAGAAGCAATCTGACTGCCATTAGTAGTCCTCTGCGGGTTGGGTGCAGTGGTTTTTGCGCTGGAGCATGCAAGACAGAGCAGTTCAGTTTCATGTATACATCTGGTTCCGTGGGTGTTCATACTGAAAAGCTCATAGCGTGTAGAGAGGAAACATGGGTTAGTGCTATTGTGGATTAAATCATGAGGAGATGGTCATGGGTGGGTAATGCAATGGGGAAAACAGGTAATCAGTGGCACATTAAGCTAGCAGAGTGCATTGCATGAGAATAATAATAATAATCTTCATTTACGCCATAGGATATGACACGGGAGACCGGCAGTAAAAGCCCTGGCGCTGCGGCCGCCGGCCCCCCTATACACTTTACAGCAAGGCATGGCACATTACACACAAAACAGGAAGAAACTGCAGGAACTAAAAAACTGCATATAAATAACTGCATAAAAGAAAAGCAAGTTTATACACAAGAATGCATGATTCATTTCAGTTTTTTGTATCAACAAACAAGGAAACAAAACAATAAAAAAAGGAGCAAGCAAGAGGTCACTCAGGCAGTTTAAATAACATTAAGCAGGAATGGAATGGTGATGAGTTAGGTAATGAATAAATTATATTCATTGCTTGTTTGAACAACAATCAAGGAAGTAAGTAAAACTAGAATGAGAAACGCGACAAGGAAAACATAAATGGCAGAGAAACTGGCAGAGAGAAGGCGAATGAAACTGGGAGTGGCAGAGAGACATGGGAGGGAGGAAAATGTCAGGAATAGGGAGGGTAGAGCTGGTGCAGGGGTGGAGTTTTATAGGCAATCAACAGGAGAAGCTTTTTGTCCTACATTGGATGTAAGCAGGCTGACGTTGGCGCCTGTGTGGTGCTCCGTGCTGCGCAGGGCCAGCCCCCGCAGTGGCGGGACTTCCACTCTGCGTCGGCCATCGGTGGCCGCATGTACGTGTGGGGCGGCCGGGGGGACAGCCAAGGGCCGTACCACTCGCAAAGCGAGGTCTACTGCAACCGCATGGCCTTCCTGGACACGGCCACTGCCTGCTGGGTGCACCCGCGCGTCGATGGCATAGCCCCCGAGGGACGCCGCAGCCACTCGGCCTGTGAGTGCGTGCATGGATGCACCTTGTGCAGGCAGTAGCGTAGTGACCTTTGAACTTCATACACTTCCGATGCCTTGTGTCTGTCTTCATTATGAAGGTAGTGCCAAAGAAGAAGTGAAAAAAATTGGTTTTTGAGGAAAGGAAATGGCACAGTCTCTGTCTCGCATCTCGGCGAGACACCTGAACCAGGCTGTAAGGGAAGGGATAAAGGAAGGAGTGAGAGAAGAAAGGAAGAGGCTGTAGTGGAGGGCTCCAAAATAATTTCAACCACCTGGGGACCACCTGATGTGCACTGACATCACACAGCACATGGGCGTCTTTTGCGTTTAACCTCCACCGAAATGTGGCCGCAGCGGTTGGTTTCGAACCCGGGAACTCTGGCTCAGTAGCCGAGCGGCCTAACCACTGAGACACTGTGTCATGTCTTGCTTCTTCATTTTGTTGTCGCGTTTGGCACTACCTTCATCGTGAATCCGACTCTGCTCGCCCAACTTTCCACCTTACTTTCCTCCTTAGCTGCGTGGAGACGTTTGGGAAGAGATCATAGTGCATGTTTCCTTTTGATTGTGGTCACTGACAGATGGGATAGTGGGTTAAAAATCTTCCAATGACATTTATATTTCTGCTGACTGCGCCTATTATGTGTGTTGGCATTGTGACAGTTGGCATGTTTGCTTGCCATTTTTTGGCATATTGTCATAGCAAAAGTGTGACAGTAAAAGGTTCACTCGGCTCATGTGTCCGAATCTGTCACATTAGTGGAGCTTCAGTTCCGGTTTGAGCCTAGTCAAGACGCTCCCTGTATATTTGAAAATATGGTACATGGGTTTCTGTGGATTGAATGTTGCTATAATAGATTGGTGGTACCTGGGAAACATAATTAGAGCTGCTAGTGTTTGCAAATTGACGTTTCTGAACCAGTCTTAAAACAAAAAAACATTTTTTAAACCACATTGCATAATGCTTCTATCTAATTATTTAAAACTGTTGTTGCCAAACCATCTGACCAGCTCATTGAAATGCTCCAAACTTAGTAATGTTCCAGTCCATGGTCGCAAAGTATGCACAAGCAAATTGTTTTAAGTACCATTTACAGTGACTCTGCGGCCATAGCATTTAGCTGCTAAACCCAGGGCCACGTGTTCAGCCCCGTTCACGGTGGCCAAATTTTGATGGTGGCAAGGCTCGTACACACTAGAGTTACTGTATAGTACCCAGAGTTACGCGCAAGTCCACCTTATTGCTCTCCCAAGCATCCGAATTGTGAGGGGAAGCCGAAACTGGCATGTAGGAGGTGGACTTGGTGCAGAGGCCAGAGTGAGTGCAGGCTCAGTCCACTTAATTCTGGCTGCCGTGTTGGCAGATTACTGTGGCATTGAATACCACAATTTGCTAGTAATGCATTGGCTGCATCGAGGCCTATTTCAATGGGTTATAAACAGAATTCTTGCCATGGGGTGGATGGGTGGCGCCATCTGTTGTAAATGCCACAAATCACAAGCATTTTCTTTATAACAGTTGGCAAACACTTGTGATAAAATTTCGTGTTATTGATAAGAAAACATCATTTTCAGTGAACATGTGCACTCGGACAAAGTAAAATGCAGAAAAGCAAGAGAACAGTAGGTCTGCGATTATACTGTCGGCAGCGGTCTAATGCTAAATGATGCAAAGGAGTTGGCTTCTCCACAAAGTGTGGATGCTTTTCAACCATGTGACCACGTTTAGCCAGTAGAGGCACGAGCGGCACAGGGAAAACAAATGCACAAATTTAGGTACTTATGCAGTAACTCTAGTAAATACTAGGCTTGTGTGAAAATTCTGTAATTTCAAATATCGCGTCGTATAGTCAGTGTTCAATATTCAGTTCGATCGACATTAATTTTCTTGCCCTCTTTGTCAGTGGTTTTGCCCTCAACATTTTGAGGCCAGTAGCATGCTGAATGCTAAACCTGGTCGTACAGGTGGAATCGCTGGGCATTATTACCATGCTTGGGGCCATGTTGAATGTTGTGTGCGTGTGGTTTTGTGTCTTGAAAGCTTTTGGCTGGACAGACTTGCCTGATGGGTGAAGCAGTCTTGGCCTTGGTATACCACAGTATGGTGCTGACAGTTTAAAGGGGCACTGAGGGAAACATCGAGTCAGGCTGTCCCAGCATATTTTGTGGGCATGTGATGTCAAAGCAGGAAAAACGACAAATTCTGAATGCCTTCATTATTGGGTGTAGTTAGGGATGTGCAAATATTCAAAATTTTAAATAGTAATCTAAATAGCCTCCTATTTGATTCATCGAATGAATGAAGTAGTGCATGTTCTGAATTATTCAAGATTGAATGTGTCCTCAAGATTTCAAATACTTTTTTAATAATTGGTACAAAGTTCGAATAAGGCATGCTATGGTATTTATTTCAAAAACAGGGTCCATTCTGATGTCACAAAGCATGCTGCTACAATTGGTGTGTGTGGAATGGACGGTTCAGCGCCATGACATGGTCCATTTATGTGGCAGCATTCATAATGCTCATATGTGACCTCCAAGCCTGGGTGGCCTGGCATGGCTCAGGCAGGTTTAGCAAACCCTGCCTTGATGCCAGATTTTGGAGGCCATGGCTTAGACATACTCATATTTACTCACGTAATTTGTGCACTATTTTCTTCCGAGATTCAGGTATTCTGATGAAATTTTTACAGTATGTTTTCCTCCCCTTCCTAATAATTTCCGCCCATGTTTGGCAGGCATGCGGCCAGCTCCTTTCTTTCACAAATAGATTTTGAAGTTTGCCATTTCTGTGGCCTCAGTTGAGGTGATGCGATGTCACAAACATCATTCGCATGTTATTGCCTGGTCCGTACATGCAGAACAAATTTAGAGTGTTGTACTAAGTCCTAGGCATTTATGAATGGAGTCGTTATTTGCAGTGACTATTTCAGCTATTCAACATGCACGCAAGTGTTTTTTCATTAAAGGGGCTCTGAAAGGGGGCTCTAATAAAGTTGCGGTACGCCTGGGATGTTAAAGCACGCCACTTCATGAATATTGTCCACGAGGAATTTTTTAATGCACTTTGTAGAAACAGAGTTAGCTGGGGTAAAAATTTGAATTTCAGCATCTTCTTCGTGCCTTTCTTTCTCCTCTCGTCACTTTTTGCACATTGCAAGGTCGGCGCTCCTCTCCGCCGGCCCCACCTCGGGGGGAGAGCTTCCTGACTGCCGGAGCTACGCGGCTTATTGGCCGCGGCCTTGGTAGCTGCCAGGCTTGTGAAAGAATCTAACCAATAGCCATCTCTCAACATGTATACGTAGATGCGAGCGACGGAGGAGGGCGCGAGCATGAAAAAGTCGCCGGGAAGGGCTCGCCAACTTTCGCGTGTGATTTCGGGTCCTCTGCTGTGTGTAGAAGTGTATTATTTGGCTCAGGTGTTCATGGCAACACACTGCACTGATTGAGCAAGTTGATGTCCTCTCCTCGGAAGGTGTTTCAGAGCCCTTTTAATGTCTGTGACATGGCGTTGCGCCAACGAGAGCATCACGGCTGGCCACGAACCGAGTTTTGGTTCCAGTTTTCTGTTTTTGCTGTTTTAAAATAGTTCTACTTGGTATTTTGATAAACAGTTTCTTGTGCCAGAGACAGGGGACTTCAAGGAATGTGATGCAGTAATAACTCAAAATAAAAAAAAAGAACCCCTGTAGTTGTCCTTTGAAATAACTCTGGGTATTATGGTCTCACTACGGCCAATACCTTGCTGGCTCCATTACAACCTTTGTGCTTGTTGCATGCAGATGTATTGCATGGCATTGTTTGTTTACTTGAGGCCTGACCCCTTATTTTGTCTTAATGCTAATGGTAATTTGCTGGCATGCATACTCAAAATGCCGTGTTCTCAGCATCATGTCATCTGATGCTTGAGGCCCATCAGAAACATAGCACCAGGGCTGCTTTAGCTGGTGACATTCTTCTTCAGATTGAGCCACTCCTGTTCATTAAATAGAAGTGGTACGGTGAGCTTGTTCGGTGCATTTAAAGAAGCTTTCCTAGTTTCTTGTTTAGTTGTAAAGAAGAAGAAAACTTTTAATAAAAAAAAATGGAGGCAATATGAGAGACCCCATGACCAGGGTCTCTGTTCAGTAGGTGCGCTAATCATGACATATTTGGAATGCCTGTTTTGTGCCCTTGTCTGAAACGTAAACATCGTACCAAAGCAAGCCAGAGAGCCTTTCACAGTTCACCGCTGCTATTGAGGCTTGGGGGTGGTTTTAGATGACTCTCTCTTGAAAATGCACTTGCACCCGCTCGGTTGGTCGGTCGATGAGCGCAGCGGAAAATTCTGGTCTCCCTGACACAGGTGACGGAGGCAGTGTGCGCGTAGGAAAGAAATAGTGCCGTGCTGCTGTAAGCAGGACAGACGGAGGTCACGCGCTGCACTGCACCAGGTACAGTAAATATGCCGTGTGCTCTGTCCTTAGGCAGTTCCGTGCAGGGCTGTGGAAGCTGGGAAACTGTGGCCCCGTTGAATCAGTTGGGAGAGAGGAGACACGCTGCAAACAAGCTTGTCCCTTTACAAGCTTGTCCCTTTTCTCGCCAGAGTATGAGCCTGCATAAAATAAGGATTCCAAAATTAGCTCTATAGCCCTCTCTGTAGGCAGCCTTGAAATCTGCCTTTTAACTTACTCCAAAAGCTGCTGCTAAGTTTATTTAAAACACAGCTTTTTAACTGATATCAATGAGTTGAATTCAAGCTATACCTCACTCTCAACATCTTGTTTGGAACATGTTCTAGAACACACTGTGAAGCCCGTATTTGAAACCTGTTACAGTACCTACTGCAAAGCCCACCCTGAAATTTACTCTGAAAACCTATTGCTGGACTTGTTCTGAAATATTTACAAAAGCCTCATGAAAATCGCAAACTTACTTCAAAAATTATTCTGGAACCTTTTGCAAAGGCATCTCAAATGTTCGCTTGAAGCACAGTGTAAACATTGCTTCGACATCTGCTCTGAAATTGGGAATCTGCTTTTACAGTGACTGTAGAAGTCTGCTTCAGAATCGGCCTTATAACTAACTCAGCCTCAGTCCACACTGAAAGTCAGTCTCAAACATGGTCGTAATTTCTGATTTAGAACCTTCTTCAAAATTTACATTGAAATCGGTCATAAATCTACCTGAATGTGAACTCCGTAATAAAGAGTGCCTTAAGACACGTCCTGGGATCTGACCTTCTGATGCCTTCTGTGCAGCCTGTTCTTAAACATGCTACCTGACTGGCTCTAAAACACACGTTGTATGCAGCACACTACAAACCCAGGCGTGAAATCTGAAGTGGGCATTCAAAGGCTGCCTTCAGTAATGTGTGCTTCCTGTAAGGCACGCAGTGATCAATATAATGCACGTAATTTCTTTAGGTGAACTTTACAATTTAATTTAAAAATTAAGTTCCTTTGTTGATGTGTTGTTGGGCTGCAGCAACTTAACAAAGGAAGCAGCAATTGCAAACAGACATCCTACTTTGATGCAGGCTGCTAGGTGACCAGTCTTGGAGATAATACATTGGGCGGTATTTTTGCCAGCATGTACAGGCTCAGCTTTATGCACATTATGCACTTGTGCCTATATAGGTTGACGTAGGCATTGCAAGGGTCATAAATAGACAGCAAAGGTCTTTGTGCATGTGTATGTGCAACAAAGGCGGACACTTCTTTGTGCACACAGAGCTTCCATAGCGTTGCACGGATGTAGTGAGGCAGAGTGTAGACACGGTAATGCCTTCTGTGTTGTCGAATGGCACTGTCTTCTCTTCACAGCTGCCTGTATTGACAAATAGGGTTCTTTCCTTTTTTTTCCCTTTTCTTTAGCCTTTATTGTCCTCATCTTGAATTGCTGGCTTTTGTGTGTATTTCTAGCTTTTGAAACATGTTTTTCTTTTGCCTGCAGTCGTGTACAATGGAGAGCTGTACATCTTCGGCGGCTACAATGGGCTCCTTCTGACCCATTTTGGAGACATGCACAAGTATGATCCCGGTGAGTGGAGCGGACGGGACCCCTCAGTAATTGTGGTTTTGTAGCGATAGCTACATTACGCTAGCATTTCGAGCCTTCAGCGTGCCAATGCCGCCACGCTGTCATGTGGTTGGTCACGTGGTGTGGAGCAGCTGCCAGCGGCGCGGCGCTGTGGCTGATCATGTGGTTCGTCACGTGGTTGGTCACGTGACCAAGTTCCACTTAGCCAGCTGTAGTTATCGCGTCACTCCAGGTTTAACCAGAGCTAAACCACCGCCAATTTTTGAGGTGATCACCTTTGCCTTGAAACTATACGGTAAGCTAATGCCCCATGTTCCAATGATGTTCTCGAAAAAAAGCAAAAAGAAAGAAGACACATAACCTGGTTTGAAGTTAGGAGTTCACAAATTGTGTCGTCCCCTGTTGGCAGACAGCTGAACTACTGGGCACTGCTGGCGGTTTAAACTTAATCAATGCAACTCAGCTGTTCTGATAAAAAGAACTGAGTTGGCTGTATGCACCTGTAGAAGTCTTTGGCTTTTTTTCATCAGCACTTACTTGATGGCCACCACATGGGAAAGATCTGATGATGATTCCAGCTGTGAATGCTACACGCTAAGTTCAGATGCAGGCTAGGAGGTGAGCCTGTAGCTGGACTGCAGCAGTGGTTACCAGTCATTGAGCTGCCTTGGTTTTTTGAATCATTAAAGCTGCTCTTTTGAATCTTTAAAACTGCTCTGGTTACGACCTCACTGTTTATTGTAGTTGCTGTAAAGGAACTGATCCTGCGTGGACTGTTGACCATTTTATGGCTCACAGTTTTAAATTTAGGGTGCCGCTTCATTCGAAGGCGATCCTTTGCATTAGAACTGTGGACATGGATTTACGAAATTGATGTTGCTGGAAATGCCCTCCGGTCTTTTCATGGCCCTTTCAGTGCCCAGTGAGGCTAGAAATTTGTGCAAAAGAAACTGAGAACAACCGGATTCAGTGGGAATTCATTGTTGCCTGCTCCTTTCCCTCTGGGCACTGACACTTTTTTTCTGTGTGGGACGGCGGATGTTCTTTTTGTTCCACTGCTGCAGAACACACTGCGGTAACACGGGCACTAGAAGCTTGTTAATGACAAACTCATTGGCCCAGGAGAAATGTTCATGAGAAATGAGAAATTACACGAGTCATCAAATGGTTAGAGGGAGGAGGATGGAAAAAAAGCATGTGGCAAGGCACTGTTGCGTCAGCACGTTACCATTGTAGAAGTGTAACAGAGTAATCCAAAGTAGTCATTGTTGTGGGACATAGCACTTAAATAGTTTCAGGGCATGTAAGGCAGTGTTTGCTTGGAGGTTAACAGTGCTCTGCACATTGAAGCTGCTGCGATTGTAGTGAGAAAGTTTGACATGTATTGACTAACTGCTGTTATGCTAGAAGTCTGTGGGAGGTCATGGCTGCTGTTGTCTCGTCAGCCCCAAAGTCTGCATAGTGCATTTGTGCCCACATTATGCTGTGAATTCCACAGCGTGGCTCTTCTTTAGGGATTATGCACTCTCTCCTCTGTGCAGAAAATTCTTGCTGGAGTCAGGTGAAGATTCAGCGAGAGGGCCCATGTGCCAGGAGGCGCCAATGCTGTTGCATGGTTGGCGACCGGCTCTTCCTCTTTGGTGGCACAAGGTAGTGTCCCGGCACAGTTTTCGCTTGGAGACAGAGGAAAAAGTTTTCGTATTACCACGATTTCTTTTTCATGTACTACTGCCCTCAGAAGCAATGTGACTGTAGCCATGTAGTGTTACTGGCATGACGAGCACTGACTTCTTCATCGAACTTCTAGCAGGCCTCTTTGCTGTTTTATAGAACATGTATTAATGCACAAGCTGCCATTTGAACGAGTTGTGGAATTTGATTAATCTATCTCTGAATGTTGATTCACATTGGCAAAGCTGAGCTTGTTGACTGCTTACTTGGCGCAGTGGAGCTGTAGAGGCACAGAGATTATAGAATACCGTATTTACGCGCATAATTTGTGCACTTTTTATCCAGAAATTAGGGCTCTAAGAAGGGGGTGCGCAAATCACGTGGGGATTTCGTGAGCGCGACTTATAAAACTCCACAAAGGTCATAACGCGCAATATAGGTATAGTGTATATTGCCGCGTATACGTCAGCACCCGGACCCGCACCCTATGCTAGCCCTCCCCGAAAAAAAGTTCACTCTAAATGAAAGGCCGCACATCCCTCCCCCCTTGCGGGATGGCATGAAGGAGCATGCACAAACCTAATAAGACGCTAAAACAGCGTCATCGCTTGCGGCACAGCGATCGGTAGTTCCGGATTCCGTAAGCTTGCTTTTTCAACTTCATCCGGAAAAGCAACCGTGGATCAATAAATCAATTATCACACCACACAATTCTTTAACAGTACTGCGCGAGCGTCGACCAAACTGCTTGTCAGCGCCTTATCACGGCGCGGAGCTGAGAAGCCAGCGAGAATAGCCACGTGCGCACAAGTTTTCCGACACAACAATTGTCGTCTATGGGCAAACTTGTGCGCACGGGGTTATTCTCGCTGGCTTCGCCGCTCCGCGCCGTGATAAGGCGCTGACAAGCAGTTTGAAACTTGCCGTATAGTTGTGATATCCCATCACAAGACACGACCGAACAACCAAACACAAGCCGTCAGAGCCACCAAGAAAAGCGTAGCCGGCAGTCGAGTCACATGCATCAGCCAAACAAACAGCGATGTTGGCTCTTCTATCAGCTGCCGATTCTCCCCGGAAGCGCTGCTGGCCATTCCGAGTGGCGATGCCGCTGGTGCCACCACGATTGTAGCAGCGGCCCCAGACACCACCATGAACGCCCAGTGTCCAAAAGATTCAAAAAGCCTTCCGAACAAACACGCGGAATAGCCGAATGCTACTAGGTAGAGCCATAGTAGAGCCCATGTGCATGATGGTGGTCTAGCGCAGCACGGTGCGTAAAATATGCTAGTAAAAATTTTGTTTTTTTGTAAACCCGGGTGATAAGTTAAGGGTGCGCAAATTATGCGAGGGCGCAAATTATGCGCGTAAATACGGTACCACAAAGTTGGCTGATTGAGCTACTGACATTAGGCGATGTCAGTTGTACATTAGCCATGCCTGTCTGTGGTTAAGCTGCCCTTGTGCCATCATAATCATCATCATGCTCTAACTTCTTGCAGGGTAAGTGAACCGTGGTGCCGAGAAAGTGAGGAAAGTGTTAGGAAAGAGCATGAGAGAAGGTGTATAGATCATAGTTGAAACTCTCAGTGGACACCGCAGTCGAAAGTTTGGCAAGGTTATCAACGGGCTCTCATCATGTTCCGTAAAATGTGGGCTGCTATAACATGAAAAGGTGGACCCTGACTGTACTCTTTCACCTTTTGGTAACCGTGCCAGACCTTCATTGAACACTCGATGACTTGCAAGTTGTGCTTGGACCTCATTCACAAACTGGTGCTCTGCCAGCCAAAATGACAAGCGATGAATCAAGAATTGAATGGAGGAGTGGTTTTCTCCCCATAGTGCTTGTGGACATTTTTACTACTCCGCTATTACAGCTCATTACACGGCATGAATCACAAATCTTACTCCGGCCTTAGCTGTACAGTTTGTGGGGTTGTAATTGGGGGAGTAATAGCTTTTCTCCCGCTAAACCAGAGCTGACTGTCCAAATTGCCGACCCCACCCCTTGATTGCGAGCACTACCGAGTGCATACCGACCACGGCGGGCCTAGCTCTGAGGGAACAAGGGAACAACGCTGGCTGGCTGACATAGGAAGGCATTTGTTGCTGCAACAATAACGCCAGCTGGCAACAAAATATGCTTAGGAACCGAGGTTGTTCGACTCACCAGTAAGGTTACAAGCAAATGTTCGCCCACTCTGGGTAGGGGAGAAGCTCTGAGGCAGATTGGGATGAGCTCGCGGGAAAAAGTTCCCACAAGGCTTAGCTTCACTAGTGGAGAGTTGAGCGCTGCACCAAAACATCCGCACACAAGTTCCCAAGCCAAAGATTGCGAGAGGTGTCTCCAGCCTCTGCAGTAATCACGCTGTCTGTGGCCCTAGTGTTGCTGCAACACAGGCGCCCTCCTTTGCTAGTTAACTATAGGGAGGATGCATCGTGGAGAAGCAAACTGAAGAGAATGGAGCAGGAAGAGTCCCCACAAGTTGCATATCGCTTGGGTGAAATTGCACGAGTTAGACAGCTGCAGTGCAAAAAAGCAGAGTGTAAAAGAGAGGATGTGAACAAGCTTAAAGAAATAACATGCATCGCTGGGATATTGCAGTGGTCTGGTTTGGATTGATTTCAAGCACTCTGGTGCTGTATTACATGCACTGAGATCTTGGTACATGATTGCATGTTTGATCCACGGGTGCTACAGCTGTGTGTTGATCAAGCCTATAAGTTTGTACTGAGCAGCAAGGCACGTTAGCCACCGAGCCTCTGTGTGAATGCTTAGTAGTCACTGTCACTTAGTCACATAGTAGTCATTAGTAGTCACTTAACATTTTGCCTTGCACTTCTCCGCTTGCCTTGTGCAGCCCCACGCCCAACCAAGTGGTCCGTCAGCGAATGGATGAGTTCGATCCCAATGATGTGACGCTCATGGATCACTCTGATCTGCACGTCCTTGACTTTGGTAAGGTTGAAGAACCCGCCTGGTTCAGTTTCTTGTAGTGTCGGAGAAGCAAGGGCTCACAAATGCACAGTGTGCAAACTGCTGTCGAGGGTGCGTGCATAGCTGCCAACAACGAGTGTACAGCTGTTAAGAGTGCACTGACGGGTGTTGATAGGACATGCACGACTGTCAAGAGTGCACTGGCAGCTGCCAAGTGCACATGCACAGGGCCAAGAGTTCACGTACAGCTGTCAAGAGTGCACTGACGCCTATTGACAGTGAATGTCCAGCAGTGTACTGAGCAAACAGATGAAAGCTATTCTTGGAAAAAAGTGGCACTTTGGGGAGCTTCTCTGAACAGAAAGTTTTTTTGGCAGTTCAGTTCTACCTGAAAAGAATGGTTGAACATCTTGACAGATACAGTGTTTGGAGGCTTTTTCTGGTCACTCATTGGTGATTTTCACAGCGGGCATGTTGCTCCAGTTGTAGGCTTCTCGTAAACCTTCACATGACTGGGTCTAGTTGCAGAGGAAGACCCTGCTGTCTACCTTCTCAAAATGTGGCAGTGTTACAGGGCTTTCGAGCGCAACTTCTGGAACTTGTAACTTCTGGAACATGTTTACTGCATGCGAATTCAAGCTGTATGTCCATTTGATGCGTGGCTATTTATAGCCACTTGAGCAGTGTCCCTCACCTTCTTGTCTTTGCTTCAGCGCCTACATTGAAGACCCTGTGCCTCCTGGCTGTCATAGATTCACGCATGGACATCAGCCATTTACCACAGGACATCAGGTGAGCGGATGCTTTGTGACTGAAGTTGGCCACTGCATGATAATGGTAACAGGACGCCACAGGTGTGGGGCTTGTGCTAGTGTCGCCTTATAGTATGTACTATCTGCTGTGGCCATGTCGGCCAAGCAGGACCAGTGAATGTTTCTTGTCGTGATGGCCAGTCAGTCTCCAGTAAAAAGTGTAAATTGTAAATTTGCACTTCCCAGAAACATGGGTAGAGTATGGTGCCTTTTTTTTTTTTGTAGGTAATAATTTTTGGCGCCGTGGCTCACTCTGTGGCTCACTCTGCGGCTCACTCTGCGGCTCACTGTTTGGCTCAGGCGGCTCTTTGTCGTTTTCTGCAGATGGGAGATCAGTGCCATGACAACGAACAACAGCATATCGCGCCCGTCACAGATGACTGGCTGAACGCCACCTCACCCTGAGCAAAGGCTTTCCACCGACGCAGCCAACAGCGAGGACGGTGGCACAGTGTACATATAGCAGCGATGATGGCATTCGTCAGGCCCTCCTCATCGGGCAAAGCTTGAGATGAGAGAGGACTGTGGGTTCTGCCTTCCCGAGAAGATGCTTGTCGAGAGTCAAGGCTGCGGTCGGAGCACGTAGTTTTTCGCGGGGATCTCAAGGGGGAGGAATAGAACACACATAGACGCAGCCGCCTGGTGCCAGAAAAAAAAAAGGAGGCGTCCTGTCGTCGTTATTGTTTTTCCGAGTTTGGTTGTGAAAGCAGCGATTGCTGGCGATTGTTGTCTCTCGGCCCAATGAGGCTCGGTTGCTTTCCGCGGAGAAATTCCATGGGAATTTGTGTGCTGCTTTCTTCGCATGTGTTATTCTGGTACCAGGAACTGTGTAGGTTTTTTGTTGTTGTTGTTGAAGACTTGGTTGAAAAAGAGCCACTATAAAAACAAAACTTTAGTCTTGGTCCTCTGTACATAAGCTGTTCATTTTTCCTTTTCCCCCTCTTGGAGGTATTGAAGCTCAAGGGTAGAGTTTGCTTCGGCATGCTTTTTTCTTTCTGCATTTTCCGAGGCAAGATGCTACGACTTGTTTTTTCCCCTTGTTTTTGTCAAGAATCCCATTCTGCGCCTGTGTTTGCACGAAAGGTTCTTTTATTTCTTCTGTTGACGCCAAAAGAGCATTGCGAGTGTCCTTGAAATTTGTGAAGTTTCTTGAAGGAGCAGAGAACAGTAGGGTGTGGCTTCTGCCCATGACATCACCCGCGCGGCTCTTTGATTTAACCTTACTGTGTGGGTAGGCTTATTCGCTGTTCAGACAGCGCTTTGGGGTGGAATGGAATGGTAGGAGGGGCAGGATAAGGTATATCCGCACAATCTGTCATCTATAAGCATGTTTTGATGTGCTCACGGTCATTTAGTCTGCCTGCCAGCTTCCAGTGCTGACTCCGTGCAGGTTGACAAAAAGAGCAACCAGTAACGCTGGTCCTGGGCTTGGAAAGATTGAGTGACCGGTTACATTGCGTCTTGGTCACTTGTGGCACTGCTCGACTCAGCTGTTACCACAGCGTTTGGCTGTGAATGGCATCACACATTAGTACTTAAGTTGCACCCAAGAATGCTGTGAGAGTACTGCCTTTCGGATGATAGTTGTCCTGTCATTATCTTGCCTGTTTCACTGT
The DNA here is from genome assembly GCA_030143305.2 of Amblyomma americanum. Classification (NCBI taxonomy): domain Eukaryota; kingdom Metazoa; phylum Arthropoda; class Arachnida; order Ixodida; family Ixodidae; genus Amblyomma; species Amblyomma americanum. The sequence continues at coordinate 99,680 of JARKHS020002355.1, forward strand.
CGCACTTAGCGATGTGCAGTTGGCCAGTGGCTGGTTGACGCTTGCATCTGGTTGTTGAAGGAGACAGCAGCTGTATATGCGTGCATGAGGGAATACTAAAACCACTGGACGAAATTGGCATGCCTGGCATTTATTCGTTGTGGATTTACATAGCAAAAGATTTGTTTGCCTCGTTGCCATAAAGTTGCAGGATGCTAGTGTGTGGATGGGCTGGGCGTGTTTGAGTGGTTATCGCTCAGTATTTTGGTCTGGCCTGCTTGAACGGACTAGGTGGCATTGTGTTCAAACCTGAGAGTGAGGCATTTAGTAAACATTGCCCCAAGAAGATAGCCTTTCATTGTTCTGAATTCCTTGAATTGTTTCGGGGCTGATTTTGCGAGGGCTGGACTGGGGGATGACTTGTTGGTAATGGATTATAATGCAGTTCGCGCATGGAGTTTTCCCATGGAGAACCAGACCTGGCACCTCATTAGTTGAGTACAGTAAAAAGGTACTTGTAACTAGTTTGGTTTGGTTTATGGGGTTTAACGTCCCAAAGCAACTTGAGCTATGAGGGACACCGTAGTGGGGGGCTCCAGAAAATTTAGATGACCCGGGTAATGTGCACTGACATCACACAGTACATGGGCTTCTAGCATTTCGCCTTCCATCAGAATGTGACCACCGCAGTCGGGTTCGAACCCGCGCCGGCTTTCGGGTCAGCAGTCGAGCACCATAACCACTGAGCCACTGCGGTGGCTTGTAAACCGTTTGTACGGCCTAGATGCAAGTCTGTCCCTAAGAAGACAGTGTTGCTTTTGCACATGCTAGCCAGTTTCAAGTGTCTGTGCTATTGAGAGACTCCTGCTGCCATGCTGTCCAAGGCTGAGCTGGGAAGTGCTTCCACCGCTGCTTCCACTTCTTCACTTAGTTTGGTATGCAACTGTACCTGTATATATGGCGTCATCTGTTGCATCAAGAAGATAGGAACTGGAGTACTTTGTTAAGCTAGGCCAACTATTGTGTGTTGAAAAAATCCTCAGAACAGTTGCGAGTGTGTGATGCATTTGCGTGAAATATTTTTTTAGAAGCACATTTAGTTTTGCCTATTCTCTTTAGTTCAAGGTAGCAACGACTGCCTTGTGATCATGCTGCAGCCTCTTGGTGCGAGGTTTACTGGGCGAGTCAGTGCAGCTGGCATGCTCAGCAAAATTTACCCTGTGCTACTGGTGCAGCAGCAACTTTGCATGCTCCTAAGATTGCCAGTAGAGCTGCGCCTGGCTTGCAGATGCTGATGCTATAAAAACAGGGCAATAAGCTAAGGAGAGGTAAAGCTCTAAAATGAATGGTGTGACAAGGGCAGGGCAGCAAGGGTATAGGCTGAACTTTGTGCCTTCTCCCGTGTGTAGGACATTGGTTTTACTAAGTCAAACAAGCTGCAATTAGGTCATATGAGCTGGCATCACAAACCACGCAGAGAGCAATGGCAAGTGCATTATGTGGTGTAGCCATTGCAGACCACCGAATGTATCATAGCAGGGAATGTTTCTCTTGGGGGCACGTAACGAGCTAACATATGTATCCACTTAAATCTTAAGGTTGGATTATTTTTAAACTGCTATGCAGTAGGTACTGTCACTCCAAAAGCACGTAAATTTTGGTGTATTACCCCGAGTAATACCTGCTGAGAGAGTTGCCATGCCAAATTTGTGGGTTGTATTTAAGCTAGGTGCTAAGTGCTATGCAAATCAAGAGTGGTAATTGAGGACGCCCCAGGCAGCAGAAGAGTTTGGCATTGTGCTACACTGCACCAGAAAGCAGATACAAGTGATTCAAAGCTTTGATTCTAGTTTGAAATGCTATTTAGTAGTGTTTGAAATACAAACACTTCACAGTTTTCTTGCACAACTCCAGTAAGGGACTAATGCACCTATTCAAACGGTGTTGGCCATGAGATTCGAAGGATATTTTAAGCAGTCCTGTTGTATTTAGTGCTGTCTTCCCCAAGAGCTGTTTGGTGTGCATGGTCAGCACTATTTAACATACTGTTCGTACATTTCAGACTTTCTTCTCTTCTTTTTGTTCTACTTCCAAGATTTCTTCACACAGTTTTCTTTTTTGCCAAGATGGTTATGATGTGATTGCGAACCCATTAGCAGAGTTTTCACGCATCTCAACTTATCCTTTCCTTGGTGCCCAAGATTGTCAGGCAGTGCATTTTGGTTGGGCATGGTGGAAAGTACGTGTGCTTAAAGGTACTGCAGAAAAATCGCTAGCCAGGCTAGTTGTTGAAGTACATAGATTTGCAACTCTCATATATTTGAACTTCACTGTTCTATTTGTAATGACGGTTTGGTCTTGCCAGTGTCATGTGCATTGACTAGGCTCCCTGTAATTTGAACGTCGCGTGTTTCACACAGATTTCGGTCCCCTTCGAGTTTGAAAGGTCGGAAGTCAACTTTAATATTGTAACAGATATGGGACAAAGACTAAGTTTGCGTGTATCCAGTCTTCTTGCTTGTTCTCTGCCCTGCATTTGTTAGCATGGTACCCCGCCTGCAGCTTTGCTCAGGTCTCCGGAAATTTCGACCACCTGGCGTTCTTTAACGTGCACTGACATCGCACAGTACACGGCCCTCTAGGATTTCACCTCCATCAAAATTCGACCGCCGCGGCTGGGATCGAACCCGCGTCTTTCGGGCCAGCAGCCGAGCGCCGTAACCACTCAGCCACCGCGGCGGCATGTGTTGAAAAATGTGCTGATTGATTGTTGTCTAGGGGAATAACGAGGAAATGCAAAATGACTGCACAAGCAGTTTGCACACGCCACTGCACACACTTGGAAGAAATTAAACTTCAGCTGTACTGGAAAGTGCTTATTCCTAGTTGAGGCATCATCACTTAGCCTTAAAACATGCCATGTGCTGAAGCTAGACACAGTTTGGTGTGCTGTTGCATCACTTTATCAGTTAGTCGGGAGTACAGTGGCAAGAGTGATTTGTTGTTTGTACGCTTGAGGTCAGCCAGCTCTCTGGATTGCAGCACTGTCATGCACATGCTTTGATGCACAGTCAGTGGCTTTAGCAGGAACTTATGAGAAGAAAACCAGTTCACTTGATAGTTGGCTGGAAATTGAGAGGAAATTGGGAATTTTGTGAGCATGGGCAAGTTCACGAAAGTCCAGAAGATTGTCACAGAGGCCATCAGCTGAAGAAGCATAGTGTAGATGCGGGTGTGCAAAAGGAAATGTCTGCCGTGAAGAGCACGCTGTGCTTTTTAAAACCCGTTGCAGTCGTGGAAGACTGTTATGGAGTGCGTTGCACCAAGAAAAGACGAAGATTACAAGTGAGGCGAGGCGGAAGTGATAAAAGTAAGGCATTCGAAGGAACGACTGTTTTCTGCTTGATCCCTGTACATAAAATACACTGAGCTCACCAGTTTTTTGATGCTGTAGTTAGCAGTTTCTCCAGGCTATGAAGTTGTGTGTTAGGCCCTCTTCATGTGGAAGGCATGACTGAGTTTAGTGTACTGTCTGAAATCTTGATGTGACAGAATGGCAGAGTTAGCAGAGGAAATCCTCTTGTTTCTCGGGAGTAGCAACAGAGATCATAAGGCTTCGAGAATGTTGTTTCCAAATGTATTGCCCAGGGAGTGCGCAGGAGTTGTATAGATGGAAGAACTCAAGTATTTTGTTTTGTCAGCATTCACTGACAGTCTGTAAATCTTCTTTACACAAATGCTTGCTTGGGACTATAAACAAATTTGTCTGTGGGCACTTTTGTGAGGGAACTAGGCTTTGCAACGCAACAAAAATGAGAGATAGCTAGTAGTGAGCGTGACGCCTATGATCGTGCACTGTTGGATATTTAACTGGTGCCTAAATAAAATTTCCTGATTAGTGCCAAGCCGTTTGCAGTGTGGCATATATTGGTGATTAACTCGCGAAATTGGGAACACGCAGTTATCTGATTGGCCAAGACATTTGGCGGAGCAGTCACTTGCGTGTAGTCGTTACAGTGGCACTTAAGTGGCATAAGTTAAATATGCTTAGGGTGAAGAAAGTGTTAGATGTGCCAAAGGCTGTTTCATCTTAAAAGGCTCGTCACCAGCGCTTAGCAAAGATGTCCGACTGCCGTTGGAAAATCTCAAGTAGATAGCAACTGATTTGCTCACTGGTCATTTTGGCGGTTGTGCCCTAAATGTGTGTAATTCTGGTTGTTCTGTACTTTGATTGCTTGAAGTCATGAGCTAGAAAGGCATTTCCTGTAATTTTATTAACTAAAGCTCGTATTATAGCCATTGGGAGAGAGTTAGTCTATGGTAGAAGCTTCAGCTGAGGCACATTTTCAAGCAGTTCTACATTACTTGGCATCTCTCGCTCATGCTGCTCCCATTACAAGTTGTTCATCAATATTCAGTTGATTGTCAACCGGCCTCTGTTACCTTTTTGTTAAAGGCATCTGGTTACAAGAATTACCAGAGCGTACATTTGGTTCAAATGAGGTTGAAATCGTGGGATTCATATTTCCAGTTAATTCCAACAAATTTCGAAGTTATAGTTGCCACGCACTGTTTTCCATATATTACTGGGTAGCCTAATTTCAATGAAGCTTTTGGTTATTTTTTGCATCACCTCTTCCCTTTTATGCTGTTTCTATTGGTAGAAAGTGGGTGTCTCGTAGTGATACGTGCAGTCTGGAATGTGCATTCCTAAGGCAATTATTAAGAGCAAATGCAAAGCAAGATGGTGATGTTGCCTTTGGAATGGAAGTAGAGCCATTTCCAACTGTTGCCTGGCAACTTTGTTGGCTGCAGCTCAATCCAGTCTGCTTGCTTTTCTGGCCTCCTCTTTGCATATGTCCTTGTGGTAAGGTATTGAACTGCGACTTGTTCCACTTCTGCTTTTTAAGCTGCCAACAGTGGATGCTGTCTTTTGAAACGCAGGGGAATGTTCAGCTTATAAAATGAGCACTACGCGTTTCGCGAGCTTTCCAGCAGTATCTCCTGGTAGCAATGGTTTGGTTTAGTACATGTATAATGTGTTAAACAGTGACTTGTCATGCCAAACTGCTTATTTTGGGATGGACTAAATTGACTTTAGTTGTATGTATGAAAAGCAAATGGTTATTCAAACAAATGATGTGTGGCCTCAAGGAGTGCACATTCGCACAAGTTGTCTGTGTTACGATGAATTTTTAGTATTTGGTGTAGGGCCTTCCTCAGTTCTGGTGCTTTAGTTATGCTGCCCTATTGCTTTTGCTATTTTATTTCCCTGAACTGACTTAAACAATCAGAATGGCAAAAATGGAATGAACTTGGGTGTTTACAATTTGTTCCACCGGTCTTGAAAGCAGTCAGTTATTTTGCAAACTTGGTGCCACCTCTTGTTAAGAACAATGATATGTGGGGATTGAGAGTCCCGACACTTGATTTTTAAGTCCGGCCAGGGAGCAGTTCTGCCTGTTGGCCTGGCATCGATTTCTCAAGAGTTCCATCACCGGATATATTTGTTTAAGGGCCTTTCGTGACCTTAAATGCAAGCCTCAAACCAGTATAAGATGCCAAATTTCTGATATATCTGTCAGTTACCCAGAGACATAACTTGACATCACTCCACTTGACTACATTTCAAGCCACCTGGTCATTACTTACACGGGATACGACACAGGTGTCCTCTTTCACAACGAAAGCTGCTGTTGCTTTGGCATTTCTTGGGCTCTGATTTCTCGAAAAGGATGTATTGTTTTCATGCATTGAAAGAAGTAAGCAGCAAGCAGTCGCAAAGCTCGAATGGCGTCAAAATTTACTCACGAAGTATGTGAAGGTGACTCCGCAGATACTGTTGAACAGGTGTCCGGTTTGTTGTTTAAGAAATTCTGCTTCCTGTGTGTGGAGGCTAAGGACAGCAGAAATGAAAACATTTGTCAAGGAACTTGAACGAAAAGTGCACTGGAAAATGCAGTAGTGCATTAATTAGTTCCTACCAGTGCTTGATTATTGGTCACGATGGTTGATGGCTCTTTTGCATGCCCGTTTCCTCACTTCTTGACTTCGGTTTGTGTGGATTATTTTCAATATCAGGCTATCGGGGGTCGGCAGCTCATGATTTGCTTGCCAGTTTGATTCATCCTCCTGTGAACATCAAACAACACGGCATCAAGTTTCTGTAAAAGGCAGTGATGTGCATGCAACAAAAGAATTTTCGGATAGGCCACAAGTGTTGCCTGCCACAAAATTTGTGACATGGCACAGTGTTGTCTGCCATGAGTGAGGGGGACTTGGATTGCACTCATGATAGAGATTCATGAAGTGCAAATCTTGAGAACCTCACTGACCTCAAGGTAGCTTCTTTTTCATGACTGTATGCTAAATGGCTCCAGTTAACTATTTAGGCAGTTGAGACTGCATACTCCACAGGAATGACAGTTTATTTCTAGCAGCAGTGTGGTGTTGAGGGATTTAAACTGTTCCAGCTTTGTGTGTTTTTTTTTTAATCTACTTTGCATTTCAAGTGACCGCGAAGTTGGTTTAGCTGAGCTTTGCTTTTCTTGATACTGTTTAGCCTTAGTGTTCAGTTTTGTTCTCAGTTTTAGGTTGTGGCAAGTTGTTGCTTTTCATCAAGAGCACAAAGTGTACGCTAGACACTATCTATCTTTGTGTTGCTCTTTTTGTGACCCTTATGTCTGTTGCCTTTGTCACTGAAGTGCTTGCTCGCAATGAGTCCGTTTGTTCTGAGCGTGTCATTACGAGTACAAGCCCAGAAGTGTAGTTATAGTCTTTGCTAGCATATAATCACACAATGGCCATGAACAGTGGCGTGGCTCACATTTCCTCCTGATGATAGATTATTTGCCTTTGCTCACCACAGGCATTGATGCATTACAAACTCCGATTGTTGTCATTTTGTCGTCACCAGTCTGGATTTTATTCTTCCATTGGATGTGTTAATTTTGAATCGAATTCAACTTGTCTTGCACAGGAAGTGATGGTGTGCCCATACAGAAATAGCGCTAAGGGCAAGTTAGGGTTACACATTGCAAACTGGCATTGACGCAAACTCTGCAGGTGGAAGAATTCTTGTCACATGTTTTGCCTGGGAATATTACTGCACTGAAAAGATGTCATTATGGTTACTGAAGCTTTATTACATGGGGCTCTCATGATGCTGCTAGTGCACTGGTTTGTGAAGCTCGTCAGAAGATTGTAGTGCTGCATGCTGCAGCAGAGATTTGGTTGATCATGGCTGATGGCACTGCTATGACTACTGCTCAGAGTGCATGTAGGCATTAACTGCTCAGTGCGCCACGTTTGGTAGCTGTGGCGGCGTCTTAAGCCCTGGTCAGTTATAGAGGAAGCTACAGCAAAAGAAGGTACTACAGCATCTTGCTGCGAGAGTATTTGGTCGTGGCGGTGATGCATCTAACTATGGACAGGGTGTAATGTGCTAGTCTTTGGCATCCTTCCAGCACTAGAACGTCAGTTTGGGCTAGTTGGTGCTTGCTAATTTTTTAAAGGAGTTAGCATGAACAAAATGAACAGAACATGCAGGTGCCTCGGATAAGTTTTTTTCGTGGTTGCCTCCTGCGCGATGACCCCTTTTAGAATTAAATACCTGATATCAGAGTGATAAACATTCAGATTGTTTTGTGTTTGGACTTTATGGCATGTTATTATTTCCCATGCTGTACAGAATGGTCAAAGACTTATACAGTAATTTGATTTCCTCTATTGGATATGGCACGCCTCATGTTGACGCTTTGTACTGTGAATAGCTGCTTATGTGTGGACGCATTTGCCATTTCTCGAGAAACTGTAAAGTGCGGACGGCTTGGAAATCTACCTTTGCCTCGTACAATTGCTTTCTATGTCTTCTGATGTGTTTGCAGCACCACCTCAAAGCTTCGAATGCGGTAGAAGCACAGTGAGATGCTGAAAGCATGCAGAGAAGTGTTCAGCTTTTCATCTCAGCGCTAGAGGCGAAGCGCTATTTTGAATCGTACCGACTAAGTCGGAGAGATAACTTGCAGCTTTCTGTTTCAGAGTGTAAGTGGTGTGAATCTTTTTTTTCTCGTTGCATGTGTTCACACTTTGTATATTTTTGTGGCCTGCTTGTATCTGCGGTTAAATGAACTTTAAGGTGAACAGAATTATACTGTGGCCACTGTAGTCAGAAATTTGCCCACAGGCAGTGCAGTCGGTGCACATCAGTATCTTGCCATGTGTCCTTCTTTTATTCTACTTTGAATGGGACTGTCACTTCAGTGTTCGCTATTTCCTTGGCATTGATGACTACTGCGTGTTTATAACATATTTATGCTGACTTGGACTACTGAGTCACTTCTGATGTAATATATATTACCTAGATTGGTAGTGTTTGAACCTCTCTTTAGTGTACTCTTTTGGTTTGTGAGAGATATTTACACTTAAAAGGCCTAACTAGTGACCCATGGCCTTATGGGGAGGACACAGGAACTAAGCCTGTTCTCATCTATCCTGGTATTCATTCCTGTGCTTGTGTGCTGTTGATGGAAGTGAAAAATGTTTAAGTGAAGGTGCGGATGGCTGGGCTTGTATATGCATGTTATTTTCTGTATTTGATAGCAGTTGCTTGAATGTCCAGGATGTTGCTAAATGTTTTGGAAGGTAGAGCATGTAGGCCTGATGCTTATAATCACCTGAGTGTAGCAGGTCTTCTTAAGGTTTTGGCTGTTGGTGATGTCGGAACTTGCTGCCAGAAAGATATGCACCGTGGTGAAAGTTTGGCGACTGTTTTAGGCATAATAATGGTGCAAGAATGTGACGGTAGGCCCTTGTATAAAATGATGTTTGTTTGTTTTGAAATCATAATTGATTCTTACCTCTTGAAGTTCAAAAATATGTTAATTTCGTGTTTTTGTGTTGATACTACAAATAATGAAGCAGTTTGCCTCCCTTTTGTTGTAGTTGACAGTCAAATCTGATGCACCATAGATTTTGAACTTTATAGGTATTCTGTAAACAAGTGACTATTTTCTATTTTCTAAATGGTTTGATGCATTTACGATTACAGGCAAAAATAATGCCAACATCCTAAATTGCGCTTGGCTGTCATCAGCAATCAGTGAAGTTTAGGATTGCATTTCCAATTAAATTGGCTGCTCAACTTCCCTACACCAGTGGTGTCAGTTTTGTCTTTTTTCTGAACAGAGGATGTAATTGGCCACTGTGAATCCCTGCACTGCATCAGGTTGTCTCAGAAGGTCGTAATGCATTCATTTTTTTTTCCTTCAAACTTTGTTTTCAATTTTCAGTATAACAAACACTGTTGTACCATTGTCAGAATGCAGAACCTCATTGTTGAATGTGGGTAGAGTTGGTGGGGGCTTCCTCGCACCCTGAGCTTCTGTGGCAATGCACAGATTTAACGATAACGGGGGGTAGGAGGATTGAATGTGTAGCACTTCATTTGTGCAATTGCGACGTGTCACCATCATCAGGCTACAGTGCAGTAGGCAGTGCACGGTGCATATCTGTCTGGTTAGAAGCTCCAAAGAGATAGCATTGTTGGTGGCAGGTGCCCCCTAGGCACCTTGGATTGTTACCCCAGATCCTTTCGACGTATATGTGTTCCCTGGATGAATCGCATCGAGTGTTGAACTGTGTCAGTTTATCAAATGTGCTGGTGCTGTTGGTGTGAGTGTTAGACCGACACTCGACTGGGGTCAATTACGTCACGTGGCATCGTGTTATGTTCACGGGCTGGTGCATAGAGGCACGGGAAACTTGAAAAAATTCAAGGGGACACCTAAGTTCCACCTTTAAGGGTATGACACGATAGCGTTAATGGTTCCCTTCAGTGGTTTCTCTTCACGCGCAGTCACTGTTCTTTGTTCACATTCACATATTTATCACAATTACCACAACACAGTTCCCACGTTCTTGCCTTAGAGCTCTTCCGTACTATAGTTTATGCACATAATGTTACTGTAATTAGTGCCTCACTAAATAGCATATATGCAGTTCACTCTGCCAGTTACCACATTACTAAGCTTCAAAATAAGCCAACACCATCCACACATAGCTAAGGGTCGCTGGCCAAGGGTCATGGGTTTGAATCCAGACTAAAATTTATGGAACGTTTTCTCTATGTGAAATCAATTACTTTATAAAGTTAAGTCGTTTGAGACATTTACAGACTTTTAATTCACATTACGAGTCCTCTTTTCAGTTATTTTCATTCCAAACATACATACTTGACGTCACGCATGACGTGGGTTTCTCGTCACAACAACGCCGCCGGGATCACACCGGGTGGGATTCTCAACACGACGCCGCTGCTGGAAAGGCTCCGCATTTTCCACTGAATGGGAACCTTATCACATTTACGTTAATATGTAGACCATTGTGCATCCAGAGCATTTTACGACATTTTATTTTGGTGTACTGTTGGGAGCTGATGCGGGTCTCTTATTTCGGTATCGTGGTCATCATGTGGAAATACCCAAGGGACCGGTGCACTGCAGTTCCTATGAAGGCAGGGGAATCTTGGGATTGCCATGGTTATGCAAGCCTTGTAGGTCGACGACGCGAATTTGCAAAATTCTGCAGAGAACAATTTTCCTATGATGTATGATAGCCTTAAATGCTTATGTGCCACTAATCCCAACACGACATGTAGTTGCACAATGCTGTTAAATGTTAAATTTTAAACATTGCAGGACACCGACTGACTGCGACTGAAATATTTGGCCCATTGAGCTTCACACGCTTGCACACAGCAGTGATCGAAATATAGTTGGGACTTCCTTAAAATTCCTGGCACTACTTGAAGAGGTGATGCCTATTGTCCAGCACTTAGGGAGAGGTGATCCAACGGAGCTACAGCTGCAGCTAAGGCTAGCTTTTAACGTTGCGCGTCTGGTTTGCTTTTGTTGTATGTTTCAGTGCGCCGTGTACACATTCCTCGTCACCTCTTTAGTATGAGATGCATGCGTAAAGTATTGATCGAGGTATAAGGCATCTGTCTGCTGCTCTCACACCAATGGCACCAGCACTATATACTTGAGACAACCTCGATTTGATTTCAGTGCCGTTCACCTATGTTGTGTATAGGATGACGCGAGAACTCGACGTATTTTTGTTTGATGGCGCATGAGGGACATGCAATTGCATGGCCTGAAAAAGTATATCTTATTTTATACTGTTTCTTGGATCGACGTAGCGTATGACGGGTCTACTACTGGGCGGCACCAGTGTAAGCGGTGCGTTTTTTTTTCTTAATTTATAGAAAAAAAGTTTTGATGTCGAATCTTTGGTGTCATGTTTCTTTGCATAGAACGCTGGCCATCGTAATGATGGTGCAAAGGCATAGAGATTAAGTACTGTTTTAAAGCAATATCTGATGTGATGAAAAGAAGCGTATGTATAATCAGAGGCACAGAGAAGGCGCTCACTGAACTGTGCCACTGTGCAGTCACTGCGCCTTTGCTTTCTTCAGAACCTGATCTGAACTGACACCCCATCCATGTAGGGGCTAACAACATATGTGATACCTCTCTGTTTTAACGCGACAGCGTTAAGGAGCTCGTGTCGCAGGAAAGCCGGTGTCGTCGGCGGCGTTGGCCGTGAGCGAAAAATTCCAGAAGCGCGCACGTAGCGCCATCAGGCGGCGCCCACTAAAACCACTTCCTCCTCGCAATGTACCCCACTGCCCCAACAGATAGCGCGCGACGGCAGCGACTCCCGCTCGTCTCGTTCGGGCGCAGTGGGGCCGTGCGGGGACGCAGGAATTGCGCGGTGAACGGCGAACGCAGCGCGCATCCAAGGGCGTTCACCACAAGCTTGCGTCTTGCTGCCCGTTCGTTCGGCGCGGAATCTATGCTGGCGTTCGTGGCATCGGATTTGTCGAGAACGATGTGCCGACGAACTACGACTGCAACTTGATTCCCGCGCGTTTCGACAAGGCGCCTGGCAGCGCTTCTACGTGGTTTGCCGCTCAGCGCGTCCGTTTCACCGTGTGTAGCAGAGCGATTTGTCTAACGGGCAAGGCGTCCCGCCGAACGGGCGATGGCGTTCCGTGGACTCCCTGGCAGTGCTGCAACAAGCTGTCGCGTTCCACTCTTAAAGGCGAAGCTTAAGCGTCCTCCGATTTTCCTCCTTCACTTCCACCTTCCGTCCCTCATGGCATGGTTGAGGTGCCCACCGAGTAGTGACATGACAGTTACGCGCCTTTCCTTTCCTGGAAAGCCCAATTTTCATACATTTGCCATTGTCCTCTGCCGCCGAACGCAGGCATTTTTTTTTGGTATGATTTTTCCGATTTCACTCGCTCATGGTGATGACAGCCCGCTCCAAATGACCCACTGGGAAGAGACAGCGGCAGTGGAAAAGTACGTGAAGAGCGCGGACCTTTGCTGCGTGCCGAGTGAACGCTTCTGCAGCGACAGCCGAGTGCGTTAGACGGAAATTGCGTGGTTCAGTGTCCACACATCGGAAACACAGACATGCGCGCGGCGGCCACCGTAGGCGCTCTGGTGTCGCGCGAGTCTAAGCCACGTGACACCTGCATCATACAGGTGGGAAGAAAGTGCCACTCTTTATCGGTTCACATGGGAGGAGGCGAACCGCGCGACCCTAGACACGAACACAATCCTCGTACCGTTATGGATGGCGTCTTTATTTTGTTAATCATTTCGCGAACCAGCTAGCGCTGATCACTCGTAGGGTTGAGGTAAGCGGCTGTAATGTTTTGTTTACAGCGGCAGCTGTCAGTGCTTTGTTTCCCGGGATGCTGGAAAAAAATTGATTTTGAAAAAAGGTTCAGGTGTCCAACGATATATGAGACAGATACTGCGCCATTTCCTTTCCCCCAAAAACCAATTATTATAAAAAAGGAAAGGCCACATAACTCGTCACTTTGCGTTGGTGGACACCTCAACCGCGCCGTATGGGAAGGGAGGAAGGTGGAAGTGAAAGGGGAAATAGAGAAAGGTGCCGTAGTGGAGGGCTCCGGAATATTTTCGTCCACCTGGGGAACTTTGAAGTGTCTCTAAAAAGGGTTCTAATATTGTTGCGGTATGTCTAGTATGTTAAAGCTAGGACGCCTCTTCACAAATATCCTCCAGAAAGAATTTCGTAATGCGTGTTGTGGAAGCTGAGTTATCTGTAGTTACAATTTGAATTTCCGCGTTTTCGCGCAATTCTGTCTCGTCACTTTTACTGAAATGTCGGCGCTCCTCCGGCGGCTGCCGAAGCACGCGGGAGTTCCCCGAGGAGCGAGCTTCCGGCCGCGGATATGGTAGCTGCGTGACGTCAGAAAGAGTTGACACGGCGAACCAATGATGCCCTTCTGCTGCTGATTTAAGTAATGAGCGCTGCATGACGCGTGCGCATGGATTCGGGCGAAAGCCCGGTACCGCTGGTAGTCGGCCTGAGGCGTAGAAGCGCGAATTAAAAAAAAATGCATTGAAAATAATCGGCGCGCTTCTGAGGTCTTGTACGCCGCTTGAACGCTCGGTGGCCTATACTCTACATAATGCAAGCGTATTATAGCCAACTTCAAACACCCTCTTCAGGTACCTTTTAGCGTGCACTGACATCGCACTGCACACGGGTGCCCTCTGCGGTGAAAATATTCGCGACTGCCTCAGCGGAACGACTGCGGTATGTTTATGCGGCCATTAATGGAAGCCCAAAGCAACGCAGTGAAGGCGGAAGAGCTAGTTCAATGCACACTTTTCATTTTTCCTTCCTTAAAATCAGAGCTGGCGGACATATTCGTGCCGAAGACTCACCCAGGGCCTGTGTATGTCACAGCAGAAAATCATGCTTGGCTAGGATGCAATAAAATAGTTTTTAGAGCGCGAGCCCTATACTCCTCGGGGTAGAACTTCCGATTTCGACGTGGATTAAGCATTGACCTTCAGTACCTCACAAGGTCAAACAGAATTTTCTGCGTGGTGGTATGGGACTGACCATTGGGTATGCCTGACCTGACATTTCATTTGAGACTGGCCACCACATCGACAATGACCTTCAATGCCTCACAAGGTCACACCGAATTTTCTGCGTGGTGGTATGGGACTGGCCATTGAGTATACCTGACCTGACATTTCATTTGAGACTGTGCACCACATCGACAATGACCTTCAATGCCTCACAAGGTCAGACCGAATTTTCCGCGTGGTGGTATGGGACTGACCATTGGGTATACCTGACCTGACATTTTCATTTGAGACTGGGCACCACATCGACAATGACCTTCAATACCTCACAAGGTCAAACCGAATTTTCCGCGTGGATGTATGGAACTTTGACCATTGGGTACCTGACATTTCATTTGAGACTGGGCACCACATCGACAATGACCTTCAATTCTTCACAAGGTCACACCGAACTTGACTGCGTGGTTGTTTGCCCAAGCTATGGTAGTATGAGCACGTAATCATATGATATGGCCACTGGGTACTTGACCTTTGACCTTGACATTTTATTCGAGACAGTGGAAACCATGCTTAAGAGCTTTTGCTCGTGTAACTAGGTTCAAGCTACGTTGAACCCCAGCCATTTTTTTTCAATCCCAGCGCAGCCCGCCGCTTGGCCGCCGCACCGGTCAGCAAGAGGAGTAAATTACCCATCCCTCGGCGCACCGCTGTTTTCCTCCCCGCTAGTGAAACGGTCTATACTCTTTGGATATCTAGCTCGATCATGTCACCAATGGAACAAATCTTGTTCCTGCTCCCAACCCAGCATGCCCATGAGGCATCAGGAGTTGTAAACAGGAAATATTTTACTGCATAAGCAATACGAGTGCGATCAGGCGAAAATGTCGGAGTGTGTGTTTGCGTGACCGCCGAGTGAAGCCTCTTGTGCCTGCTGCGAGCTGAGTGCGAGAGAGAGAGAGAGAGAGAGGGTTTATTGATAGGAAAAGGCAGAGAGGTTCGCCTGAAAAGTAAATATCTGGCCTGCTACTCTGCTCTGGGGGACGGGAAAAGGAGATAAAAGAAGGTCACGATGGGGGACGATGATGATGGTAGGAGGCAGATGAGTGCGAGACCCCCTCACGACGAGATAGGGAAAATCTGCATGGGCGGAAAAGGAGACGCGCGCTTCATATAAGGCGAAATGTGTATAATGCAATAAATGGTAAAAACAAAGTAAAGCTAAGTGTAAATGTAGCAAACGCAAAGCATAGAATCATTAGCGATCCACAAAAGCCGGTCAAATGGGAGGGAAATTATTTGGGGCAACTTTCAGTCAATGGGATGCGGCAAAAGGGAGAAACATCGAATGGAAAAGCATCAACTTTAAAGCGCATTCTGCTTGTGCAGTTCGCATCAGACCATGTGAGCGTCAATTTTTTTCGTTCTTGTCACCTGGTTAAGAGAGGGCAGCAACTTTCATTTTGGGAAGGGTCCGGGCGAGCGCTCGACCTCCCGATCTCTACCTCCAATGCGTGGCTCCTTGCATTGGGGGGTGGTGAACATCTATCGGGAGCTGCGCGAGGCGCACCTCAGTAATCAATACATGCGTCTTGCCCAGGTCGTGTCCAGTCATCGCCTTCTGGACTGGCTACATATATAACACGACCATCACATTGAGGAAAGGGTACGAGTGCCCAAATTATGGGGAGACGCCCTCAGTGTCCTACCACTTTTTATCACTATAGACGCTGTGAGGCGCGGGCGAATGCCTTTCACCGCCATTATGGCTCCAAACACAGTGCTTTCTATGTGGACGTTGCGGGCCCACACCATTCCAGGGGAGGATGGTACACGGCCGCAGTCGCTCACGAGGAAAGACAGCTAGGTAGACTGCCCCACTTTAAGACCGCTAGCGCAACTCACGCGGGGGAGGTAGCAATCGCCCTGGCTGTCTCCCACCCTCAATCTAAATTCATCTTGTACGAATCGCGAGGGGCCTGTCGGAATTATGAGCTGGGCTGGATAACGCCTACAGCGCAACGAATACTGCGGTGAGCAGCTCGAGATCTGGACTCCATGACCTGATTTCTCATTTTCACTCCAAGCCAGCAGGGCCTACCAGGGAGCGAGGCCGCCAACTCGGTCGCCCGCGCAATCAGTCCTTTCAGGGATCACTCGGACCTGCAGGTACTCGAATTGGGGGGTTAGCGTCGCAGCGCATGCATCATTGGAGACTCGAAAGACAAATGTGCGTCTTGGGCAGTAGATATCGGCGAAGCCCTCCCAAATGCGTTGGGAGGGAAGGCAGGCGGAAACGTCTGGACACGAGCGATGAAGTTTGGTTGTGTGGTGGCACCCGGATGGCGCTCATCGTAGGTTGAAGCTATGCAGAATTGGAATGTCTTATCTTTCTCGACTTCTGGACACGAAGAGCGCAGGGTCTTCTGCGTGAAGGTCCCACGGCTCAGCACGGCCGTCCCACTTTCCACAGTCACGCGGGGGACTCTTCTTTTGGCAAAAGCAGTACTTGGCTTCAGCATGGTCCGTCATTTATATGACCTGTGTGATAGCTGTTACAGAGAGGCGGGCAGTCCCTGCCCGGGCATGTCTTTCAATTCGCTCGTCGTCAGTCGCTTCACCCTTCATTCTGCGTCCGCTCGATCGATCGATCAATCAATCAATCAATCAATCAATCGAATAATTGGTTGGTTTGTCAATAGAGATATTAATAAGTAAATAAAAAATATTTCCATCGATAAAAGTATGGTTCTGAACTTTGAAGCGAAATAAGCAATAAACAGTATTTTCATTTTTTTTAGTTTGCTGAAGTTCAGACATAAAAGTTTGTGTTATTTCCGTGCGGTTGTTTTTTCTCCGAAGTAGAGTGAAAGTGCACGTTTGCCTCCCAACTTTCAGTACCTACACTGAAGCATCTGTGTCTACTGGTAGCGGGTGAATTCCGCGTGGACACCAGCCACGTGTCCGAAGACCTCAGGCAAGTTACGTGCTCTCACTGGAGATTGATATCTCATATTTAAGAATTACGGTAGCACTTAATAATCATTATGCGATGACAATGCGTTAGCATTAGTTCTTTCTTGAAGACCTAAGGATGCCGGCTCACGGCATTAATCGGCGATAATTGTTTGGCACTGGCTGATATTGGAGCAATTAATTATCATTATTCGATGACAATGCGTTGGCATTAGGTTTTTCTTGAAGACCTAAGGATTCCAGGCCAGCGCATTAATCAGCGACAAATGTTTGGCACTGGCTGACTGGTCCAAGGGAAGGGAAGCGTAGCAGGGGGCGGCAGAAAGTTGGGTGGGTGGATGCGATTAAGAAGTTTACTGGGATGCGGCTGCCGCAGCTGGCAAAGGACAGGGTTAATTGGAGAGACATGGCAGAGGCATTTGCCCTGCAGTGGGCGCAGTCAGGCTGATGATGATGATGATGAGCCTGCCTAAGCGTGGACGTTTTCGTTGCCTGCCTAGACTTAAGTCCCCTTTCACACCATGCATCTTCCTCTCCGCTCTCCCAGGTGGCAGGTCAGCTGCATAACCTCGAAGGACACCGCTTGCAGCTCGCGGCCATCCTTCTGAAAGGCGCTGTGCTGCCAGTATGACCTGACGATTCGGGAGGCGCCTTTATGAGAATGTCTTGCGTGTTTTTATTTCTAATATAACTCTATGCGGCATTAGGTAAATAAAAAATTGTATACGATCACCAAAGGTGCGCTGCTAATGGCGTGCCCGGAGCGCACAAAAAAGCGCGAACTCGTACCCCTGCAGTGGCCCATGGTAAGAACGTGCAACTCCCATAAGGCGCCCGTGTGCTGTGCGATGTGAGTGCACGATAAAGATCCCCAGGTGGTCGAAAATATTCCGGAGCCCTCCACTACGGCACCTCTCTCTTCCTTTCTTCTTTCACTCTCTCCTTTATCCCTTCCCCTACGGCGCGGTTCAGGTGTCCGCCGATATATGAGACATACTGCACCACTTCCTTTCCCCCCAAAATAATAATAATTATTATTACTACGCAGGCGCAGATGCCATGCGTCTACTGTGGGCGCTGTGGAAAAAAGTATATTGGGATGTTTTTCATGCTTCACGTGACCTATAGGGACCTTTGACGTTATCGCCATCATTTCTCTGCTGCAACCGACACAAGTAATTGAAGAAGTTCAATTATAAATCATTTAGCTTCAGGCGAATGCCACGTGGTTATCTATGTATATCAATTACCTACGTATATATAATTACAAAGCAAACGTTAAACTAATGTTTGCCGTGTATACTCATTTAAGCCAGTTTGCAGTCAAGGAAATAATAATTGTTTTGGGGGAAAGGAAATGGCGCAGTATCTGTCTTATATACCGGTGGACACCTGGACCGCGCCGTAAGGGAAGGGATAAAGGAGGTAGTGAAAGAAGAAAAGAAGAAAGAGGGGCCGTAGTGGAGGGTTCCGGAATAATTTCGATACGTGCACTGACATCGCACAGCACACGAGCGCCTTAGCGTTTCGCCTGCGTCGAAATGCAGTCGCCGCGGTCGGGTTCGAACCTGGCAACTCCGGATCAGTAGCCGAGCGCCCTAACCACTGAGCCACCGCGGCGGGTGCATTAGAAGGCGATTGGAAGATTGGTGGGGAAGTGGGAGAGGTCTAGTTTGTGGGGACCTGCCCTGCAGCCCCCTGAGTTTGCTTTCCCGCGAGGCACCGTGCCGCAGCAATCTCACCCCGAGGATGAACGCGTTCCCTTGCCAGTTACATTAACTGGCAAGAGAGGGCGCCAGCGTCGCTGCGGGGGAGACTGCTGAAGCCCGCCCGCGGGAGATGGGGTCTCTTCGGCTGGGATAATCGCCGCGATCGGACGCGTCGCTCGCGGCTCCGCTCTTCGCCGGCGGGGCGAAGAAGCGACGGGGAGACAGGCTCCCGTACTCGTCCCGTCCGGCCTGCGGAGTTTATATCCCTTGCCCTAGCGCGGGCGAACATTCGCTCGGAACCTTGCTGGTGAGTCGGACGTCCTTGATTCATTAGCGTACCTTGTTGCTAGCTGGCGTTATTGTTTCTGTAGCAATAAATGCCTGTTTGTGTCAGCCAATGTGTCGTTCCTTTGTTCCCCCAGAGCAAGGCCCGCCGTGGTCGGCGAGCGCTCGGTAGCGTACGCGATCACGGGGTGGGGTTCGGGCGGCTTTGAACCGTGTCAGCCGCGATTGAGTGGGGAGAACGTACTTATCTCCCCAATTCAACCCCACATCTGGCAGCCCAACGTGGGGCCTGCTCTTGGAACATTGGACGACTGTCGGTTCGGTTCGAGGAACGCTCTTTGTCCGGACTTGACAAGTGCTAGGCCTAGAGTGAATTTTGATCGCTAGGACCTGCGGCATGCTTTCTTGAGTGCGAGGTGTATTGCGCTGCAGCATGTTTGAACTTTTCGACATGCTCAGCACATTTTTTTTCCCTGGAGTTTCTTCGTGAGAATGACTTGGTCCGCATCGAGGGAGTTCGAGGCCTAGCGCCCGCGGAGTCGCCGAGCCCGAAGCGAGTGAGTACGGAAGCCGCGTGGGTGGTCCGAGTTTCTGTATATATTTTCTCTACTATCTCTTTTTCGACTCTGGGAGTCGCGGCTCCGGGAGCCGGGTGGCCTGGGGCCACGGGTGCCGCTACGAGCTCGCTGGTATTGCAGCTCGGCACCGGGCGCTCCGACACCGTCCGATACGGTGGGCGCCGACCGCTCAGAAGCTGCTTTGTGCAGTGAGCGGGGTAGGACCACCCCACAAAGCTGATGTCTCCTCGCGGCTGCGCGCACAAAACCCGTTTCGGGTCTTTGTTGTGGTCACGGTCGTTGTCGGAGTGGTCGTTAGGCCTGAGGCTTTTCGGAGCTGCCTGCACCACATTAAAAGAGACATGACCACCGGACCGTGACGTTGAGAGGGGGCGCACTTTGCTGCCCGTCCGTTTTTTTTGCAACCTCGCACGAACTGAGCAGTCTCGTTCAACTCAAGAAAGGGCTTTGTTCACTCGAACTTTGCGTTTGCACAGCCGCCGACACGTTTTGCTAGCAAGTTAGGCATTGTGCCACGAGGCCCTTGCGGATGCCGTTTCCCCTCCCGTGACCTACGTTAAAGGCACGCCGAGAGCGTTTCGACAATTTTGCAGATCCGGTGGAGCCACCCAGGCTTGCTGACCGGTGCACATCGTCTCGCTGCCACCTGCTGCGACGGAGCGGCCTGTATCCTGTTCGCCGCATCCACCCGGGGCAGCTGTGGCGAGACCAGTCAGCAGTCACCTCCGGCTGCTGCTGCCCTGGCGACTACTGCAGGATCCTGGCCTGCAGTTTTCCCACCGGCCTTCGATTCGCGGGCCTGCGGACACGGTAGTCCGCGGGCCATACGAGTCGTCCCAGCGGAGACCTTCACGCCGCCTTCGGAATACCGCGGAAGTCTGCGTGGACGCTGTCGGCGTGACCTCAGCTGCAAGACGTGCCTCAAGGACATGAAGACAAGGAGACTCCTCCATAGCATGTACTTTCAGGCGCGTGGGTCTATTTAAGGTTGGGGGGATGTGGGGACCTGCCCTGCAGCCCCCTGAGTTTGCTTTCCCGCGAGGCACCGTGCCGCAGCAATCTCACCCCGAGGATGAACGCGTTCCCTTGCCAGTTACATTAACTGGCAAGAGAGGGCGCCAGCGTCGCTGCGGGGGAGACTGCTGAAGCCCGCCCGCGGGAGATGGGGTCTCTTCGGCTGGGATAATCGCCGCGATCGGACGCGTCGCTCGCGGCTCCGCTCTTCGCCGGCGGGGCGAAGAAGCGACGGGGAGACAGGCTCCCGTACTCGTCCCGTCCGGCCTGCGGAGTTTATATCCCTTGCCCTAGCGCGGGCGAACATTCGCTCGGAACCTTGCTGGTGAGTCGGACGTCCTTGATTCATTAGCGTACCTTGTTGCTAGCTGGCGTTATTGTTTCTGTAGCAATAAATGCCTGTTTGTGTCAGCCAATGTGTCGTTCCTTTGTTCCCCCAGAGCAAGGCCCGCCGTGGTCGGCGAGCGCTCGGTAGCGTACGCGATCACGGGGTGGGGTTCGGGCGGCTTTGAACCGTGTCAGCCGCGATTGAGTGGGGAGAACGTACTTATCTCCCCAATTCAACCCCACAAGTTAAGACAAAAAAAAACATAATTTGCACAATTTGCATTATAGGTATGAGGCAAATGCCCCCCCCCCCCAAAAAAAAAAAAATTGATCGAGGATCATTTAGATGGTGGTGATGATATTTTATGACGAAGGGCATCTGTGGCCGAAGAGCGCCATGGCGCAAGTCTGTGATCTAGCAGATGGTGATCTAGCAGACATGAAAACACCCATGTGGTAGAAATTAACTCGTAGCCCTCCAGTGCGCCCTCTGTCATGGTCTATGAAGAGATTTCGGATGTTAGACCCGTACCACACCATACCATGCCGTACCGTACCACACCACGCCACACCAACGTTTATATCTATAAACGTTGCGCCACACCACGCCATGTCATGCCGTTCCGCGCCGTACCGTGCCGTGCTATAATACCCTGCATAACTAGCTTTGTTTCTGATCCTTGTTCTTCCTCTGAGCATCGCAATTATGCTGTAAGCTACCGTAAAACACTCACCACAGTTCGCGTACCTGCGCCAGTACAGGACAGGAGGTGAAGCTCCAATTCCGGACCAATCGCAGGACGAGACGTTGGGTTTTCCTCGGAGCAGGTGTTCGTAAACACATATTCTCTCTGTTTCGAGCAAGAACGTTAGCCAATGATGGCGTGTCATTTACTTGGTGTCAGCGGCGCAAGACTCGAGCGTGCTAATGACACGAAAAAGCGGTGCACGTAGGCGGCAAAGAAGGAGGAAGATCGGCTGTAGGGGTAAACGCGCCTGAGGACATCATCATTATCATCATCGTCGTCGTCGTCATCATCATCATCACGCCCTTAGGGCGCTGCTGATCAGTTCGCAGTGCACCTCTGGCTGGCCAGGATACTCTGTCCTGCCTGTACAACACCTATACAACTGGACAAAGTCCTATACAACTGGACTAGCGGAACTTTCCAGCTCTGCGTGAGTACCTGACCTCTCTTATGTCGACATGAACAATTTCGTCGAGTAAAAATGCTGGCATGTTCCAGAAGTAATTGCGCTCCGGACGGTGCGTGGTATAGCGTCATCGTTCATTCGTACACGAGGGAGGTTCTGGAGGTCTGAGGAACGGTGCTAAAGCATCGGTTGTTTGCAAATGCGAACGTCACTGGCAAACTAGTAAATCTTACGATATATCTCAGTTTAAGCCATGAGAGGTGAATAGACATGAGCAGGGAATCAATGGACAGAACGGGTAACTAATGATCAGTTATGCACATGCATTAGATAAGAAGGGAAAGCATGTGTAGTCGCGTCGGCAGACTATGTGGTGTGGTAAAGAGGTTACGAAAAAATGGCAGGATAAGAAGACCGTGATTGCATGTGCAGTGAAATAAAGGGAGGGACAAGTAGGCTTAGCCGGATCGCATAAGGGATGTTTATTAGCTTCTGTTCCGGCCTTTTATACCTCGGTTATGACGAATGGCTGGCGATGCTTTGGTATGTGCTCTCATGTTCTGTGCAAGCGCGGTAGGCGTGTATCGAGCCATGCTACCAATCCAGCTGGAGGCGCATTAGTAGTGATTAGTGACCATTGGAAGAGGCCTTTGGACTGGAGCGGACTGTATGCATGCCTGACGCTACCGGTTTTTAAGAATTAACGCCATCTTCACCTAACTTAATTCACTACCGTTTCAGCACCCCGGTCCATAAGAACGACACTAAGTTGGGGATGAAGAGAAGCGTGTGGACAGGACGTGTGGAGGGAGGACCCTGCTGCACCAACCACGCGGCGGTAGCCACCAAGGACAAGATCTACTCGTTTGGAGGCTTCTGCGTTGACGACATTGACGCGACGCGCCGACCCATGGACGTGCACGTCTTCAACACTGGTGCACTGTGTTTTAGAAAAGTTTGGAGGCCGTACGAGCTGCGATTGGATTACATATTGGCGCCCAGTGTGCCGCCATCTTGGCGTGTTCATTTCATGCTCGCGGATAGAGGAGGGGGTTGGTTGTTAGGAATTCGTGACAAGTTACCCGCCAGTGACTATACGCAGTGGCTTGCCGTACTCTGGATTATATTCAATAATAATAATAATAATTGGTTTTTTTGGGGAAAGGAAATGGCGCAGTATCTGTCTCATATATCTTTGGACACCTGAACCGCGCCGTATGGGAAGGGATAAAGGAGGGAGTGAAAGAAGAAAGGAAGAATAGGTGCCGTAGTGGGGGCTCCGGAAAAATTTCGACCACCTGGGGATCTTTAACGTGCACTGACATCGCACAGCACACGGACGCCTTAGCATTATATTCAAGGAGTGGTTCTGCGATCGCGCGCTGGTCGTTGATCCGAAAACTTTTCGCGCTGGCCGCCGTGTGGAGTAGGAACCGTTTTTCTATGGGGAACCGAAGAACGAATTGTGGCATTAAACGAGAGAAGTCTCCATCGAGTGGAGTGCGGAATGGCTGCCAAAAGATGAAAGTGATGAGGACGAAAAAATTGCGGACGGCTGTTGACAAGCTGTAGCGCTGTAGGTAACCCGATGACAACATTAAGAACGAGAAAAGGATGTGCGACAGTTCGCATCACTTTGTTAAAGCCTCTGTCGCTTCTCACTGTGCGAGGCGAAACCTCGGGAAGTTTTGCGCCATTTGTTACTCGCTTTGCCACTGGTTTTGGCGCAGTCTCGCTCCGCTGGTCGAAGATCCCGGTGCAAGGCGACTTAGACAGCGTGCCTTTCCAGCGGCATGGCCACACGGTGGTGGCGTACAGAGACTACGTCTACCTGTGGGGAGGTCGTGATGACAACGGAGCCTGCAACATTGTGTACCGTTTTGACACCGGTGAGGGATTAGAATGGTTTACTGACCTGCTCACTCATTTGGACTAAAACTGAGATCAGGTTCGAGACAACAGACCAGGCGGGATTTCGCGCTGCCTGCTGGAACAGGAAAGAGAAACAAAGTATGGGTATAATGGAAAAGTGTGGCGGTAAGCATGACATATAAACAGAGAAGGGACGAATGCGGAATTTATTTCTTGCGTTTGCGTGGGTATTTGCAGTTTTCTGAGACATGAGCAACGACATATGCATATGCACCCTTGCAACTCGTCCCACAAGACATCATTATGCACATTCTTTAACGCCGTATCAAACTAAAATTAATGCCTTTAAATATTCTTTTCACCCACGCACTACTGAGGAATGGAACAAGCTGCCTTCTGATGTCATCATGTCCATTGATTCTCTTGAGAAATTGTTGTCGTCTACCTCATAGTCGTGTTTATGCATGTTTTATTGTAAGAGTTGGACATGTCTTACTCTATTTTACTTACTTATGTTTCGCGCGATGAATTGGTATTCAAAATGCTGTATTTTTTTTCGCCCCTCCTGCTAGGGCCCACTTAGGGCCTGCAGTGTTTGTTAAATAAATAAAAATAAACATGCAAAACGGGCAGCTATACATACATGCGGTAGACAGAGTTTTCCACTTTCAACTTCGGAATGCTGCGCTAACACCGGACCGCGATAGCAAGTCCGGGTCCTTTTATAGGGGTACTATGATAGCAGCGTGGCACATAGCAAAAGCTGCATGTGTGAATATGTCTTTTGTCACCCACACCAAATGCGCTATTAGAGGTCTGTTCAGCTCATCTTAAGAAGTCGGGAAGGTAAGAGATAGTTTTCTTTGTTTTCCGACAAATAAGTTGAACCCGTATATAAAAAAAATCGAAGGAGATCGCGTAATAGTTGGGTATAACAAAAGTTTGATATATAAAATGGAAATAGAAAAGATTTTGTGTAACCTAGAAGCACGAATGCATGCACCACTCGCTAGGCGCTTCTGCGCCTAACCTGCTTGGCATCGAATCTACAGCGGAAAATGGTTTAGAACTAGCCACTACCTGTCATAATATTTGTTTGATCCTGTTATCGGCAAACTATAAATACAATAACCTCATTAAAACTAAGGTACGGTTGGTTTCAGCGACAACTTCGGCAGAGAAGCACGCTAGGCGAGGGCCTTTGCAAAGGCTGAGATAGTTTAGCGTCACCGCATGACAGTGATGCGGCGTTGAAAATGGGTACAAGAGACCACTGGTTACCCTAATACATTCCTGACGTACACCTCTTTACGCGGTTTCACACCGCCAGCACTTGCAGCAGTTGCCCAAAGCTGCGCAGTCGATCTGTCTCCGCGTGTGGAAAGGGTTCGAAGAGCGTCGTTAGAAGAAGCGGCGCACGGTTCGATATATCGGATGTTCCGCTGAACGCGAGTTCGATATACGCGAATAAAAGTGCTATTCTTTAGCATGGGATTTTCAAGGGAATGTTCTGACTCTTCGATATAAACAATAATTTGAATTATCCGGTTTTGATACATCCGGGCTCGGCTGTGCATAACTCTCCGCCTGAGTTCTACGTTGACTTGTGACGACGCAATCACCGAAGAACTGTTTACGGGCTGTAATCAGTGCGCTTCATAAGACGGTCGAGGTCCAACCCAGTAACCCCCTCAGCCGCTTTATCTATAGCTTATCTGTTATGACCTTTGGGGGCTGAGTGTCTGCAGCTACTCAATCCCATATAACCGTGATAAGTGAGGACACGGACCACGGCTTTCACGACCAGCACTGATCAGATCATGTTTGAAGACTTGTAAGTAGTCATAATACCGTGTGGGATAGTAGTCGATGTCACAGGCGCATACAAATTAAGAGCACTTATTGCCCAAATAAAAAAAAAAACTTTCGGTTCGACACCCTTTATGCATTCGATTCGACTGCTAAAAGAGACGGATGAAGTCTTTTATATAAGTAGTCAAGTTAGCCAGCCTGCGTGAGTTATATACACCATTCCATCGGATACATGCAGATAGCCAGACTGTGGCGAACAGGTGCAGAGAGATCGTGTCACCGCTCCTTCCATGCTTGCGCCGGGTCCACACTTGAGCCTATATAGCGAGCAATGTGGCCACTTTCAGGGAGCACGTATTGGAAAGACCCTCTCCCGTGCCTCTGTATCTGAATTTTTTTTACTGCACAGTATGGTGAAATATTACAGGGAACAGCTGAATACTGTCGCGCTGAAGGTTCTCATTGCTTTTATGGCTCCTTACATATTGGTGGTTCAACAGCGCAAACACACACATACCAAGTAAGAGACGAGATACACAAACCAGCGCTGAACTTACAACTGATTTTTTATTAGGAAGAAGCACGTCATATATACACACACGTAAAAAACAGCGCACATGCACAATGTCAACAAGACTCCAAGTGCTAGTACAGGGTACAGACCACCACTATGCATCAACACCAACTAGCCCAATCTGCAGTTATTCGGTTGTTCCTTACATAATAATAATAATTGGTTTGGGGGAAAGGAAATGGCGCAGTATCTGTCTCATATATCGTTGGACACCTGAACCGCGCCGTAAGGGAAAGGATAAAGGAGGGAGTGAAAGAAGAAAGGAAGAATGAGGTGCCGTAGTGGAGGGCTCCGGAATAATTTCGACCACCTGGGGATCTTTAACGTGCACCGACATCGCACAGCACACGGGTGCCTTAGCGTTCTTCCTCCATAAAACGCAGCCGCCGCGGTCGGGTTCGAACCCGGGAACTCCGGATCAGTAGCCGGGTGCCTTAACCACTGAGCCACCGCGGCGGGTGCATTAGAAGGCGATTAGAAGATTGGTGGGTAATGTTTCCGGTTTAAGGGTACGTCCCGTTACGCTCTTATAACAGTACAAAAAACTAAGCGAGACATCGGCTGTTGAGTGGAGACAATTTGTGTTCCCTTTTACAATGGACCAGAGTGTATGTGTTGAAGGTTTCTACAAGACCTACATGTCTTGAAGGTTTCTTTTTGTCGATCTGCGCAGCGTCGTTGACCTGGCTCTGTCCAAACACCACGGGGCAGACACCCAGGGCACGCAAAGGCCACTCGGCATGCGTAGTGGGCAGCGGCATGTACGTGTTCGGTGGGTTCGAGGACCGGCTCTTCCGGGACGTGCACGTGCTAGACCTCGACACCATGCATTGGCGCCCCCTGGTCACCACGGTGGATACTAACCCACGTGTTTTTTTTTCATCTGCCACGTACAGCCGCGAGCAATATGACAGGGAATAAATCTCTCGCACAAAATTGTGAATTTTCTAGTTATTTTCATACTAAATTGGAGAACGAGTTTTGGATATTATAGGCCAAGAGAAAAACTTGTTAGAAAAAAGGAAAAACTGTGCCTGGCGTAAATATTTATGGAGTAATCAATAAATGAGTAATAAATCTTTGTTCCCTTTCATAGTGCTCACGACTGTGCAGTCGGGGACAAGAGTCTCTGGACCACGTGTTTCGCAAACGCAGCCAATAATAATAATAATTGGTTTTTAGGGAAAGGAAATGGCTCAGTATCTGTCTCATATGTCGTTGGACACCTGAACCGCGCCTTAAGGGAATGGATAAAGGAGGGAGTGAAAGAAGTAAGGAAGAAAGAGGTGCCGTAGTGGAGGGCTCTGGAATAATTTCGACCACCTGGGATCTTTAACGTGCACTGATATCGCACAGCACACGGGCGCCTCAGCGTATTGCCTTCATAAAAACGCAGCCGCCGCGGTCGTGTTCGAGCCCGGGAACTCCGGATCAGTAGCCGAGCGCCCTAACTACTGTGTCACCTCGGCGGGTGAAAACGCAGCCAATATCCAATATTATCCAGCGGCTAGAGACCACACTTTTAGAGGGGAAATTTAAAATTTTGTTATTTCATCTCCACAAGTGTTCCCTCCAGCCGGCGGTTAGGAATAGAGCTATGGGCTTCGTTTACGAAGCACGCGGTCCAGAGACTTTGGTCTCCGACTGCACATGCTATATTGCAAGTAGAAAAGACATCAGATACCGTGATCGACGGTCACTTTTTTCGAAGCCAATTGAAGTGTCCTCAAAAACCTCCAAAATATTAAAGCATAAAACCAAGAGGAGTATTTTCTTTCAGCTCAATTGACCTTAACAATGGTCATATCGAGGCTTTTTCCCAATGCCTAATACTATTTGCACCACTAGTTAATTCGTTGCTTACAAAAACAAGAGGGAATATAATAGTCATGGGTACTTCTTCAAAGGCTTGCATAGACATGGGGCACCAAAAGTATTTGTAGCGGATGTGCAGATATCTATATAGTGAATTGATAATTTAGTGCATACTCAACGGCTAGCGGCCTGTGCCACAAAGCAATTTTGAATGAGCCTTTAACGGGAATACCATCGACTTGGTGAGGGTCAAGGATGACCATCGAATATCAAGGGCTATTAAGATTGGCTGCGGAGCGAATGTGCGCTGAGAAAAAAATTATGTATGAAATCTGAAAGCACACAAACAAAAATTAGCTGCGGTTTATACTACTGAACCTGACTGGAGAGCGAAAACTGTGGTATGTCGGGCAAGTAGACGCGGCTTGGCGTCTGTGACGTTGAGTGCTTTCCTCACACTGGATAGGCAGCGCGCCCACCCTGCCACCCTGGCAGGTGGCAGTTAAATTAATGGTTTATCGCGTGAGTTTGGCCACCCAATGAACGCTGCGGCGTATTCTACCGTCCTATATCGGCGAATCGAAAGGTTAAAAGTCAAAAGGGTGTGAATCATGGTGGAACACATATGGTAAGACCTATAGCCACACTTAACCTCTGGCTCACTTGAAGCTCAACCGGAAACGCACGGCGAATTCGGCTTTACGTATCGTAGTGAAGCTTTCGCTTAAAAAAAATGGCCAGGCTTAGCTTGGTTAAGCCAAGAATGCGTTGCATATCTCGATGGAGTTCCGTGCTGCTCCGTAGACTCGATAGGCTATTGACTCGATCGCCATTGAAACTGCCCGTGTAGCAGCGCTCGATCGCCTTTGAGTCGATAGACTATCGGTTCGAGGGACCTCGAAATGCCCGTGTGACAGGGGTATAAGACTGTCCCGGCGAAGGAGCGCAGCTCTTTTATACATATGCCGTGACGTCAATCATAGCGCAGCGCCCCTAGCGGGAGGAGCGGGAGTCAGGTGGTGGCTGCGGCCGCGCGCGACCGCGCCAGTTGGGGCCCAGCTTTTCCTCCACGCGCCGGCGCAGCGCCCCTAGCGGGAGGAGCGGGAGTCAGGTGGTGGCTGCGGCCGCGCGCGACCGCGCGAGTTGGGGCCCAGCTTTTCCTCCGGCTGTCGTGACGTCACGTCACGTGGTTTGGTGGCTGCCCGGCCGCGCCCAAGGGCTGAACTGAGTGATTGCAATATGCAACGCATAATAGCGCTCTATTATTTCCAGATGATACTGCTTTGTTCGCATACTAACGTTTATTACGTATTCGGAAGGACAGCTCACCATACTGAAGAATGTTAGGAAAATGGCGCCAATTTGTCGCCCGCTCCGTGCCCCCGTTTTGACCTTTATCTCTTCTCAAAGCCCTTCGTGACGACCTTCACCTAGCCGTTCCTACTCCGGCCCAATGATGGTACAGAAAACAGCCACCGCCTGCAAAAGAATTTCTTCATTTGGTCATTTTCTTTGGCCTCTAAGGTCGCCGGCAACTTGTGCTACTCTTGTTGAGCCGGCACTATTCCCTCCTTCCTCACAGGGCGCCTCGCCAGAGTGGCGCGGTTTCCACTCCGCCGTGGCCATCGGCAGCCGCATCTACGTATGGGGCGGCAGGTGTGCCTTGGACAGCGGGACCGCTTTGTTGGCCACTGAGGACTACAGCAACCGGCTCGTCTACCTGGACACCGCCAGTGATGTCTGGGTGCGACCCGAAGCAGAAGGCACCAGGCCGCTAGCGCGATGCGGTCACACGGCCTGTGAGTGAGAGCTTAAAGGGACCCAGAAACGGGGTCTCAATTAAGGTGCGATATGTCTGGGATGTTAAAAGACGACGGTTCATAATTATTCCATAGCAAGAATTATTTCAATTCGTTTTGTGGAAGCTGAGTTACGTGCAGGCAAAATTTGAACTTCCGCGTCTTCGCGCCTTTCCCTCTCCTCTCGCACGCCAAAACGGCGGCGCTCCTCCGGCCGCCGGCCCCACTCATTCGGCCTCTCCCCTACCTCCGCCGGCTGCGGCGCGCGCGGAGTGGCCGCGGCCGCTGTAGCGCGTGACGTCTGAAAGAGTTTGGCGCTGTGAACCAATGATAACTCCCGGCTGCTGACGTCATTTGCAAGACGTGACGTCGTCTGCCAGGTTTTCGTGCAAAAGCCCGGCACCACGCGTCGCCGCGAGGTGCGAAAGCGGGAATTTTTAAAAATTTATTGTAAATTTCCCTCTCGCTGTTGAGGTCTCGTACGCGGCATGGACGCTCGGTGGCCTGTACTCGACATAGTGCAAGCATCTTAAAGCCAAGCTCATACACCCCTTTTTGTGGCAATTTAACTTCACGGCAAGCTGCTGCTTCAACACCCATTCGATACAGCACTATCCAGATTGGCCCTGGAACCAAGGCTTGACGGAAGTCTCTCCTACAAGGTTAAGAGGAACACATTCATTAGCGCGCCTTTTTTTTAATGAAATGCATTTCAGGTTGTCGAAAGATGTTCTATGGAAACCCTCAGCGTATTTGCAAGAATGGAAATGTCAAGAACTCAGGTACAAAGAGTCGCTCTAAGAAGATCCTCGCGGGTAATATGGACTGCTGTCATAAATGAAGCAAAGTTTGTCCTCAGATGAAAGTACTGCCAGGATCGAACTCCTGGAAATATGGCGGCCTCCAGTGAGCCACGATCGTTGAAGTCTCCACAGATGGTTTATGGTGCTTGCGATATACACCCGTCGTCTGCCATAGTCACATTCGAACTGAGTGTAAACAAAAATGTTGGTATGAATGAGAAAGATGTTGTTAGTGGCTATTCATTAATCAAATAACAATGGAAGGAAAAGATGTTGCTAGCCGCGGCATCTGCCATCAAAACCTGAAGCACCTGAGCTGCAGCTAGCGAAACAAAGATCCCCAGGTGGTCGAAATTATTCCGGAGCCCTCCACTAAGGCACCTCTCTGTTCCTTTCTTCTTTCACTCCCTCATTTCTCCCTTCCCTTAAGGCGCGGTTCAGGTGTCCAACGATATATGAGACAGGTACTGCGCCATTTCCTTTCCCCCAAAACCAATGGTTATGGTGAGCTAGCGGGAATAAAAGGACAGGCAGAGGGAAAGAAAGGGGGAGCGATAATAAAAAAGGATAGGGGTAGGGAGTGATATACACTACGTACAAATACAGTAAACCTGGTTTTTTGGACATGAACGCACAACTGTTTGAGACAGAAATGTGGTAAACGCATGCGAACTCTATGCAGACGAAAAAATTATTTCTGTGATATCCACACGTGAGAAAAAAAGCGTATTATTATTAAAATATCGGAACTGCGTCTGCAATGTTGAATGTTCTGGAAAAGACCAGGGACTTGAAAGCGCAAACCAAAGATAACGCTGTCAGTGGCCGCAACGAGCGCCAATCTCACAAAAGGTTGCAAAGATTTTCGGGCAACAGAATAGAAATATATTTTCAGCGTCAGTTTAAAGGCAGTCCCTTTATTTGCGTCAGACTGCCAATGTCATGCGCACGTGTTAATGGGCCAGCGTTTAGGTGTTTCTCGCGACGAGAACATACATGAGCAAAGTACCGTTTCAAAAGGGTTGAAATGCGGGCCAGTTGGTTCATAGTAACTTGAAAAAAATCAGTCACGAAAGACAAGGGGCAAGAGAAGGAGTGTTCACGCCACAACGACTGGACTGTCAACTGAGATTTATTAGACAAAACATAGTCCCAGCAAGGCCAGCAGAGCATGAGCAACAGCCGTATCACAACTCACAGCGAATAGGGCCCACAAGATACGTCTCTACCGTGAGCGGCCTAAAAAAGCGAATTCCTTCTCGAGTAAGCGCACCGAGGTTCTGCTAATGCAATCTTGGCCTAACAAACTGATATGGTATGTCTCCAAGATTTCTCGCTCTTGCTTACCCTTGCCTCTACCAAGAATCATTACATTGCTGAACAGTGGATGACACCCACATTCATTACAATGGCGAGGCAAGTTGGCACCGTCCCCAGACCCCATTGAGGAGTGGTGCTCACCGGCTGCGTGAGCACCACTCCTCCCTGGGGACTTGTTAGCTAAATCATTGTTAGCTAAAGGACCACTTGGCAACGGGGAACCATTACGGTGAGTGACGAAGACCCGCTTGAAATCAACATTACGATGAGATGATGGCTTTTCTGCAGTCTGGCGCAACTACAGGTTCTGTGTTTTAAACTAACGTTGAACATTTTTTTTCTATTCTGTTCCGCATGGCCGACTCCAAGCACTTTTTGGCGCTCAGCTTGTGCTCTCACCTAGTCCGTATTTTTCGTTTTGCGTTTCTGTTTCCTTTTTATGCCAAGTACGAACCAAGACCCGAGCAGCATGTAAAACTAGATGCAGAGTAGGCAAACGCTACGCAAACACCGTAAGTTCGTTCTGTTACACTCACATAGACACAAGTTCAGGAATCAGTTGAGTTGAGTTGAGATGTTGAATGCTACAGGTGGGGCTAGCCTTGCTTTATCTGCCGGCAATTGCTCCACCGCAGCGTCCCTTCTATATTAACAATGTCCTAAAGCCTATCGCATCTACCCCGCTATGCTCACAGTCTCTTATAATAGCACACATTCTCTCCCGCTGTCACCATCTATGCAAACAATCACTCCACACAGTCCACATCACAGTCCACTCCAGAAGTCACCATCTATGCACATATTCAGTCACAGTAGAACATAGGAGGCCATTGTAGTGCCACAATCCATACACACATTCACTCACAGTATAACGTAGTCCACTCCGGAAGACACCATCCACGCACACATTCAATCACATTAGGCCATAGTCCGTTCCTGCTGTCACCATTTAGAAACAAGATCCGTGTCCTGCAGAAATGTTAAAAGAAGGCGTGCAGCCTCCCTCCTGCATGTCTGGTTTCCACTCGGGTAGACAATGTCCTGAACTGTACTGTAACGGGTTCCTGTCTTCTTGAAGGAAGCGAACATCACATACCTTTCCGCGTTGTACTCTGGGCCGTACATAATATAATGTTCGATATCCCCGCACACACCGCATAAAGTTCAGGAAGCGGTCGCGAGGCACGCCATTTCAGTACAGGAATCTTGTTCATGGCGATACATTCGGAGTTCTATACCGTCCGCCAGTACTTTTGTCCTGGAGAATTTTCGTCCGTATTTTCATTAAAATGCGTCCGATGCAATTAAGATTAACTCCGCATCCTCGGGCTGAAGTCTATGACGTCACTGCAGCCATTTACACTGTGGCACCGCGCGGTAGTTGTTCGCGACTCTTAGCACAATAGAAGGGCTGCCTCTGATCGGCCTTTCCAATCTCGGGGCTAGACACGTTGCGAATAGCTTGGAGGGAAGTCTGAACCCAGCAGAAAAACGCACAGCCTGCAGCTGACTGTTGGGCAACATTATTTTTGTTTCTTTTTCTTTGCCCACACTAATATATGTTCCGATCAGAGGCTAGATGATGATCATTATCATCAGCCGCGGACAACGCCCACTGCAGGGCAAATGCGTCTCTCATATCTCTCCAGTTAATCTGGTCCCAGAACCGAGATAGCATTGAAAATTTCAAAACGTTCGCTGTGACTTCACAGACAGGTGTAGGGCGTGCAACTTTAAACATTCAATAGTGACGTCAAACCTAGTCCCCGAGGAACCGATGCACTTGCGATGTTACACCACAACTTCCTCACCCTCAACCGGCTGTGCGCAGTCGTTGACGTCGTGTGGAAGAACCTTGGAAGCCTGGATCTAGATGATTTCGTGGCTTGCTGGAGACTGTCGTTTTTGAACTGCGCCTAAAACACTGCTGCTTCAGCCGTTTCCTTATAGCGATTCCTTCCGGTGCTTTTCGTTTCCAGTTGTCTACAATGGCGAAATGTATCTGTTCGGCGGATACAATGGTCTCTTGGGAAGTTTCTTCGCCGACATGTACAAGTACGACACAGGTATACTCTACTTCTTTGCACCTTGAGATTTATTTTTTTTTAAGTGTTAGCTCTTCTGGAGAAGTTGTCGTCCACACGAAGCATTCGCAGCGGCTGGATCAGTAGCGTACGCGGGGCATGTCATGTCCGTTATTGGGATTTGGAAGGGGTCGCTTTCAAATGTGAACAGTGTGTATAAGATAAGGACACTATTGTAAGCGGAGAAGGAAATAGCGGTTCAGCAGTGCGCATGCGCAGAACGCTAACCTAAAACCGGCGATATAGCGTGGCTCCCTAACTCCAGATATGGGTCGGACAGCATTGTCGACGTCCTGCGAAGCGGCGGCCGCTCGCCTCACCACCAATTTGTCGTTGCCGCTTCACTAAGTGTCGCGTTCATGCAAAGGCATGGTGCACGAAGCTTTTAGTGCGTTAGCATTTCAGTCAGCACTCAATAATTTCGCCGATCTTTGACAGAAGGCTCATTATGCACATTCTTTAACGCCGTATCAAACTAAAATTAATGCCTTTAAATATTCTTTTTATCCATGCACTATCGAGCAATTTAACAAGCTGCCCTCTGGTGTCATTCTGTCCATTGATTGCATTGAGAAATTGTTGTCGCCTACCTCATAATCGTGTTTCGTGTTTATGCATGTTTTATTGTAAGAGTTTAACATGTCTTAGTGTATTTTACTTATGTTTCGCGCGATGAATTGATATTCAAAATGCTGTATTTTTTCGCCCCTCCTGCTAGTGCCCACTTAGGGCCTGCAGTTTTTGTTAAATAAATAAATAATTGATCGTGAAGCAACCTAGGTAGACCGCCTAGGTTGTTTTCTCTGCTAATGCATACAAAGCGCGACACAAAGCTCGTGTATTCACGTTTGCGCAGAGGCCTGTCAATAGAGTCAAGTGGAGCCGATTGGCAAGGGACCCTGCCCTCGCACTGGCCACTGCTGTTGCTTGGTCGGTGGCCGACTGTTTATCTTCGGCGGTATCAGGTAATTATGCGGCCATTATTTCAGCCTATGTGTTTTTTCGTGCGAGTTCCATGGCGCATTTCAGATGAAAAAAGACGACAGAACTGTTTCAAAAGTGCAACAAAATATTTTGTAGTTTTGCCGTAACGACAGATTTTTCAGTTTTGTATTATTTTTCTGTAGTACTTTTTTTCTCTGCAGTATACGTTTCTTTAGTAACTACATAAATTTCTGTTGTTACTACGATGACTTTGTTAAAAGCATTCGAGAAAATCTATTGTAACGACAGAATTTTTTCCACTGTGTTTTGTCAACTGGGGTGGTCTGTACATCATGATCACTTTGCCATCGCTTGCAATGCTCGTCGCCGCAATGAACCGTCACATGCACAGCCTTAATGAAAAACCTTCAGGCCACATGGTTTGGGTTTCAGCCGAGCAGTGCGGGGTAGCTTTGCGCCCTCATTTCTGACACACATCGGTGGCTCACCGATTGCGGCGTCCAGATGCTGAGCGCCAGGACGCGGGTTCAAATCCCGGCCGCAGTGGACGTGTTTCCATGTAGGCGAAATGCATAATGCACTCCTGCTGTGCGGTGACAGTACACGTTAAAGATCCCCAGATGGTCGAAATTATTCCAGAGCCCTTCTCTACGGCACATCCTTTTTTTGTCTTCTTTCACTCTCACCTTCCCTTCTCTCACGGCACGGTTGAAGTGTCCACCTAGAAGTGAGAGAGTTACTTAGGCTTTGATTTCCCGATCACCAATTCTTTTAAAAGATTATTTGCTTAACTTTCTGAAAAACTCCTGAGCTGCGTTG
Organism: Amblyomma americanum; assembly: GCA_030143305.2. Lineage (NCBI taxonomy): Eukaryota > Metazoa > Arthropoda > Arachnida > Ixodida > Ixodidae > Amblyomma > Amblyomma americanum. The sequence continues at coordinate 135,465 of JARKHS020002355.1, forward strand.
CTGTGTTCTCTGCATGGTGGCTCACACGTAGTCAATTTCATATTTGTTGAGTCATGATTAGTCATTTATTTGCTCAGCAATTTTTAGTCATTTTCATCATTTTTAGTCATTTTTCGTGGTTATATAGCCATCATCGATTTTACAAGGTCATTTTTGGGGGGGGGAGGGGAATTCTTCCTATGGCAGTAACCTTCCGGCCTCTCGCTCCTCTTTCCTACAAGCGAAGAGAGGATTTCCTTCTTTCCATTTTCCACCTGCCAACCATGGCAGGTGGGCAGGTGGCAAGTGTACAGAACGCTAAGCCTCCGGATGCCGCACACTTTTTCTTCCCGGTTGGCGTTCTAATGATTATGCATGAAAACGAAGTGCAAGGTATAGCAGTCTTTCCGCTTCTTCCTTTCTGCTGTGAATTTCCAGCTATGTAGTATGTTCAACCAACCGCCAGCTGCATCTCTTTAGTTCGTTGTGAGGTTACCATTTTGCAGGCTTCGTAATCACTGAAGATAACCTTCCGTCGGTGCAGGCCGGACAACGCCCCGGAAAGTGCTCGGGAATGCAGCACTAGCCAGCCCCTGAGAGACTACCCGGACATGCATATACTTCACTTTGGTGAGCATCACAGCGCACACACTACTCATGCCTCGATACGAAAATGAACAGATTGAACGGTAGAAGCGGTAAAGCCTTAATGGATGCACCGCGGGCGACACAGGAGGCTACGTGAGGGGACGCATGACGATATCGGGTTTAGTTGATTTTAATAATAATAATAATAATTGGTTTTTGGGGAAAGGAAATGGCTCAGTATCTGTCTCATATATCGTTGGACACCCGAACCGCACCGTAAGGAAAGGGATAAAGGAGGGAGTAAAAGAAGAAAGAAAGAAAGAGGGGCCGTAGTGGAGGGCTCCGGAGTAATTTCGACCACCTGGGGATTTATAACGTGCACTGACATCGCACAGCACACGGGCGCCTTAGCGTTTTTCCTCCATAAAATCTCAGCCGCCGCGGTCGGTATCGATCCCGGGAACTCCGGATCAGTAGCCGAGCGATCTAACCACTGAGCCACCGCGGCGGGTGTAGTTGATTTAATAATAAT
>JARKHS020002356.1:0-30533 GCA_030143305.2 Amblyomma americanum
GCCACCGCGGTCGGGTTCGAAATCGGGAATTCCGGATCAGTAGCCGAGCGCCCTAACCACATAGCCACCACGGCGCGCCACCGCGGCCTTCAAATTTCATTTTCGATCGGTTGAGGTGTCCACCGAGATGCCAAGATTGAGAGCTACTGCTACTGTGCCCTTTCCTTTCATCAAAAGTTTTTTTCCCCAAAGCGCAATCTATCCTCCCCCTATCCTCTCTTCCATTCCCCTCACCTTTTTCATTTCATTTCTCCATTATGCTTGCTATCCTTTATTTCCGCTGCCCCAGCTCAGGTGTTTCAGTATCGATGACAGATGCCGGGGCTAACAAAAAGCTTTCCTTCCTTTTTATTAATATTTTAATCAACCACTACACACACACACATGCATTCCTCCACGTAAGCAGACAAGTGTCCTGAGAATTTTGTAGATTGAGTTACACTAGGCTACCAGTCGAGCATTTCGCGGTACAGGCGAGACGCTAGTTGCGCGCATGCGCTACCATGGTACATGCGGGAGGCCAGTTGTGCGCATGCGCCGTTAACATGGAAATCGGGGAGGAGGAGTGGGGGCGCCGCGCGCTTCGTCGTTTCCCTCCCTCCTTTATCCTTTCCTTTACGGCGCGGTTCGGGTGTCCACCGAGATGTGAGCATGGTACATGCGGCAGGCCAGTCGTGCGCATGCGCCGTTACCATGGCAACCGGGGAGGAGGAGTAAGTGCGCCACGTGCTTCGTCGTTTCCCTCCCTCCTTTATCCTTTCCTTTACGGCGCGGTTCGGGTGTCCACCGATATGTGAGGCGGTTACTGCGCTTTGCGCGCTCGCGGCGCCATCTGGCATGACATCACACCACACGGCTCGCCGCCGCCGTTTGGTATGACGTCACTTCGCGTTCATCACCCGAACCACGCGTCGTCGCTTCCGCATCATTCCGTATAGAAAGCGATGATGTAATCGGCGGCTGTAGCACAGCGCTTGATATGCATGCACAAAAGGAGAGTCCAGCCGCTGCTAAACGGCGGTATAGACAAGATAACATAAACTCTTACGACCCGGAGGTTGTCGCCTGGCAGTTGGCTACTCAACAAACAAGAATGAGCATCAGAAGGCGAAGAAAACAGCAGATACGCCCGAACAGAGAGAGGAACGCCTTGCCAAACGGAGACGCCACACTGCCGAGCGTAATAGACGCCGCATAGCCGCAAAGATGGTCTATGGAAGGCGTCAGTCAACGGCAACCAACCGAAGAGGATGTGAAGGTCCGTCGTGTTACTTATCACACCATCCGAGTTTCCGAAAGTGCATCTGCGACCCGGACATTTCAAGCGGACATGTCTCTCATGGCTAAACTTACAGTGCCAACAACAAGCTCAGCCAGGGAAACGTACCTCCCGCTACTTATATCCTGGCATAGCGGAGCTAAGCCACTGCCAATTTTTTCATGACCATAACTTTTCGCCTACACCGTGATGTTGTACACATGCGTTTTGAAAATTTAAAATTGGTTTTTGAGGAAAGTAAATGGTGCAATAATTGCCTCCATATAGGTGGACACCCGAAATATGCCGTAAGGGAAGGGAGGAAGTTGAGAGCGAAAGAAGAAAAAGGTGCCTAGTGGAGGGCTCCGGAATAATTCGTCCACGTGTGGAATCTTCAACGTCCACTGGCATCGCATAGCGCATGGTGCCTTTGCGTTTCCCTTTCCTCAAAACCAATTCTCATTTGCTCCACCGAAACGCGGCAGCCACGGCCGGGTTCGAACCCGGCAACCCCGGCTCTTGTCGAGCGCTCTAACCACTGAGCCACCGCGGAGGGTTTCGGCGTTCTGACATCCTCCAAATTTCGTGCTCAGCATGGTGTACTGCGAGCGCCGGCTTTTGTGCCAATAGGTCATGTAATGTCTTTGCATTAATAGTGCACAGCGCATATGCTACTAAGTAAGGACTGATTTGTAACTCATTTACAAACTACCAAGATGTAGGGACTGTTTCACGACGGAGTAAATTTCTCAGAAAACTGCTTTTCACGCAAAAGGGGAATAGGAATATTCGTGGTATATGGGGAGCGCAAAAACGGCACAAGGGACAAAGAAAGACGGACAACACAGGCCAGAGGTTGGTCGCACACAGTATAAACGCAGCTGAACCGCTCGGCAGTTTCGCTGCTCCACTTTCTTAATGCGAAAGCAACATACGGCTCATCGAAATTGAAAACTGGTTTTTGAGGAAAGGAAACAGCGCAATATCTGTCTGACATCTCGGTGGACACTTGAACCGCGCCGTAAAAAGGGATAAGGGAGGGAGAGAAGAAAGGAAGAAATGGGTGCCATAGTGGTCTACGCAATAATTTCGGACAGCGGGGGGGGGGGGGGGATCTTTAGCGTGCACTGACATCGCACAGCTCACGGGTGCCATAGGGTTTCGCCTCCACTGAAACGCGGCATCGGCAACGAAAATCGGTGGCATTGACCAGCAGCGCAGCGGTGGCTTAGTGGTTAGCGGGTCGGCTACTGAGCCGTAGTACCCGAGATCTATTCCGACCGCGGCGGCCGCGTTGCTAGGCAACGGCGGATCAAGGTCGTTCGTCCGCCAGCGCATACGGCATACGGCGCGACCAGCCGAAATGGCTCGCTGGCTGGCGTATAGTAAAGCTTTCGCTTTAAAAATGCCTGCTACTGTGCGTGTGTCAGTACGGCTATCTATGGAAACCGCCAGTCGCTCGACCGCAAACGTAGCCAGGGAGGTGCAGCTTTGCGCTTTCGACCAGGGTTAACCAGAGCTAAACCACCAGTAAATTTTAAGAGCGTTAGCTTTTATTCATCATGCTTCTTAATTTCATGGGGTCTGCTACACCCGCCGCGGTGGCTCAGTGGTTAGAGCGCTCGGCTACTGATCCGGAGTTCCCGGGTTCGAACCCGACCGCGGCGGCTGCGTTTTTATGGAGGCAAAACGCTAAGGCGGCCCGTGTGCTGTGCGATGTCAGTGCCCTCCACTACGGCACCTCAATCTCGCTTTCGCTTTGTGTATCTTGGATTAGCTGGGCCAATCCACATTAATTTTTTTTATGATGTTGGTACGGCAGTGGGGAGAGGCTTGAGCCCCCTCTTTTATCCCTTCCCTTACGGCGCAGTTCTGGTGTCCAACGATATATGAGACAGATACTGCGCCATTTCCTTTCCCCAAAAACCAATTATTATTTTATTGATCATGCTGATGAAGAAGGTTCCGTAGTGGCAGGCTAATAATTTCGACCACCCGGGGATCTTTAACGATCACTCACATCGCACACCGCACGGGCGCCTTTTCCATTTGGTTGGCTTTTGGGGAAAGGAAATGGCGCAATATGTGTGTCACATATCGGCGGACACCTGAACCACGCCGTAAGGGAAGGGATAAAGGAAGGACTGGCAGAAGAAAGGAAGAGGTGCCGCAGTGGAGGGCTCGGGATTAATTTCGACCGCCTGGAGATCTTTAACGTGCACTGACATCGCACCGCACACGGGCGTCTTTGTGTTTTGCCACCATCGAAACGCGGCCGCCGACATTCGGGTTCGAAGCCGGGTGTACTCCGGCTGAGTAGACAAGCGCCTTAACCACTGAGCCACCGCGGTACATATTCACGGTTGGCCAGTTGCGCAAACGTGACTTTTCAAGAGCGCCTTGTGCCTTGCACATGAAGTGCTGTGCATTCGAGGACTGTACCGGATCGCGATTCGTTCCACTAGAATAGAGAAAACGTTTAATGCATAGAAGAAATCGCAGTTAGTTGGGTGGGTCCTATTTTCAGGAGCCCATTTGCTTGTGCCGCCGCTCAAGCCCGGTTCACCATCGAAAGCTGGTCTTCCGAAAGTCAGCTGGACACCGCCGCCTCCCTATTCCTCAGTTGTTGGGTTATGGATTCTCGCAATATCCGGATTGTTCTAGCATGGCCATAACACGTGGTATTAGTTAGCCACCTAATAACACAAGGCGCAATGCGTAGCGTACGACTTGGTTGATATAAGCTTCTGATTGCAATTTCCTTGGGATGACCCCTTGCTCCCCGTTTAGATACTTGTGCGGTTCGGCGTATACTTTCTTTGCTAACCTCAAATGTTGGAGTAATTCCCTGTAGCTTAGTAACCCTTCTGATTTATTATGTCCCTGCGAATGGTGGGGAACCCGGGGTAATAGCCCGTGGGCAGCGGCGTGAGTGCTTTCGTTTCCAGCATCCGTAGTGTTCTGGAGTCCATATGACTATGGATTTAAAGTCTGTACTTTTTCCTCTGGTGTAATTTCGACATGCAGTCTAGGAGTCCCCAATTACACAAGAGACCTTCAGGGAAAGCATCGCCAAAGCACTTGCCGCCTCCTCCGGCTGGGAGATTTCTAGGCATTGAATTGATGCCATATTAACTAAATTCCCATGCGCATCCATGCATGCTAGGGTTGATATCCCACTGACCGGTCCTGCCGCGTCAACGTAAATTGCCTCTTCCATCTCGCCCCATGTTCTCCAGATGGAGTTCACACTAGCCTTTCTTCTTATGAAAATCTGGGTGCGTATTTCTCGGAACGGGCTGCACCGCGATATTGATTCTATGCTGGTCTTCCAAGTCCTCGCTGACCTCCGTAGACCAAATTATTTGGAGCCCTGGTCTATCCACTACGTCCCCTCCTACCTGCCTTCCTGATAGCCGTATCCTCTGCGAACTCGAATGGCCTTTAATAATTTCGTCTACAGCATTGTGAATGCCCATGTGTGGTAGTCTTTCTAATCCTGGGTTGACCGGGATACCAAGTGCTCTTTTATATAGTTTGCGTATTAGAACGTCCAAATTGCTCTCAATTTTCTTCGTTTCCAGATATGGTGCTGTGTAGGCGATCCTGCTCACATTAAACGCCTGTTTTAACTTTATGGTGTCTTATTCTATAAGTGCATGCTTGTGAACTTATGTTCTACTAATATTTTTCGCCACTTACTCAGTTGTTGCTTGCAATTGCCTAATCACTTCCACGTTGTTACCCTTGTTATTTACTAACAGACGTAAGACGTAAGATTTTCGCAAGTGGTACCTCTTGAATTTGCACTTCACCCCACAAATACTATAACAGGGTCAAACTTCCCTCTCTTCTCAAATATCAGTAACTCCGATGTGTTGGTGCGCACCGGAGTGCATAACTTTTGGTGCATTCCTGCACGGTATCCGCTGCACATTGTAGTCTTTCCTACATGCTCTCACTTGACCCTTCGGAGAGGGTGGTGGTGGTGAAAACATTTATGTAATCAGGAAATGTCCGGACCTCGTAGAGTATCTGTTACAGGTCCAATTGGACTTATTTTTGGAAATGTGGCGGAGAGTTTGAAGGATGCTTCACTTCCGCCACCGGTTGGCCCGGTATTGCACTGCCTCCGGGATCGGCCTTGTCTTTAGCGCGTCTTTACTATCCTGTCTTTCTATCCCATCTTTCAACTCTCCTACTATCTGCACGTGGTAGCGGTTGTGGCTCGGCTTGAGGCAGTGAGCAGGCCTGTGCAGTTTCCTTTCTTTTCTTCCTGGCAACAACTTCTCTCTCTCTCTCTCTCTTTATGTAATCATAAAGGGATGGTTAAGGGTCGCGACCCTCAACGGCGGCGCCGGCTGCCTCGTTTCCGTGGATGCCTTGGTGACGTGGAGGCCAAACGAGAGACAGGTGCGCGGGATCCGAGTTTCGGCTACGATATTGGTGCATGCCATAAGCCAGTGGAGTAGCCCACCCTTGCTCGACGTTTCGACAATCCCCTCGCGAGTCTCTGATTATGCATTTGCAGGAGGAGTCGGAGGCTGCCAGGGCGATGGCAACCTCTTCCGCGTGAAATGCTGACTGGGCCTTGAAATTAAGGGCGTCTACTGTTTTGCCCTCGTGGACGACCGCGGCCGTGTACCATCCCCTGGGGTCCGGGCCGGAGGCGTCCACGTAGAAGACTCCTGGTTTCCTCCCAGAATGACGGTCCAAGGCTTCCGCCCGCGCCAGGCGAACGCCATTAAGGTCCTCTTTGGACATGTTGCTGGGAGAGGCCGCACGTGGAGGGCGCGTCTCCAGTGTACGGGAAGGCGGCATCTCTCCCGTGTATTGGGTGTGCTGGATGTGAAGTCGGGGCTGATGTTGAAGAGCAAAGGGGATTGCGAAGCGCTCCTACTTCCCACTCCGCGTACTCTGACCACTTATCCGACACAGAGCCTAACTATTTAGATTAGTGCTTTCAGTGGTCGTAAACATTTTGAGTCAAGGGCTACATCCATTATTTTCCATCATTACCTTCTTTGAAAGGTCAAGTACGCATTTTAAACAGGCAAGCTGAATACAGCAATAGCAACCGGCTATTTGGATGTGGACAGTTGAAATCCGAATAACAGCCCTTAACCGCCGGCAAGCTTCCTTCAAAGGCGTCCGCACCTGGACTGGACCTGAGGTGAAACCTTTCAAAATGCTACCTGTATTTCCGCGGCATTACTGGCATATATTCTAAAATGGTAATAGATTCCGCTAGCTGCGTGATTATTCTAATTATAAATCATACACCACGAGAAACTTCAGGCCCAAAGAGAGATAACGTTGATTTGTTCGAGGTTCGATGCTAGAAGTAGGACGAGAAGTTTGAGGTTACGGAGACGGTAAAGGCGCAGTAACTCTCTCCCTTCGCGATGGAAACCTGAGCCGCAGCGTGAGGGATAGAAGGATTGAAAATGAAGGTGGAAACCACCTCGACAGACGACCTGGTATGATTGGCTGCATTGACCAGAAAAAAAACAGGGGTCAAACAATTAAGTCCATACCCTACAATCCTGGACAAAATCATTTTTAAACGGTAAAGAGTTTATGAGCAGTTTTTTCTCGTATTGTAAGTTTCCATTACAAGAAACATCATAACCGCAGATCTTTCATATATTGTAACTTTTCACTACAATTGAAAATTGTTTTGGGGGAAAAAGAAATGGCGCAGTATTTGTCGCACATCTCGGCCCACACCTGAACCGCGCCGTAAGGAAAGGGATACGAGAGGAAAGTAAATGGCGCAGTAACTGTCTTACGTATCTTGGTGGACACTCGAACCGAGTAGTAAGGAAGGGGTAGAGGAAGTGAAAAAAGAGAGAAAGGGATGCCACGGTGGAGGGCTTCGGAATAATTTCGTTCACCTGCGGATCTTTAACGTGCATTGACATAATAATAATAATAATAATAATAATAATAATAATAATAATAATAATAATAATAATAATAATAATAATAAATCTTTATTACTCCTCAAGGAATACATATATGTTGCCGGGCCTGCCGAAGCCTCTACATGGCTTGTATGGCAGTGCCCAGCAGCGGGGCAGCTCCAGCGTTCGGAGACAATGGTATGCACTTTTTCATTAAAATAAAAGCTTTTAAACATACTGTTAGAGAAAAACACTGAACCTCAAACTTGTATTTTGCAAGTATGTTAAACAAATGATATATGCATATTAATGCTTTTTTCAATGTTGTCAACATGAACAGGGAGGCAAAATAATAATAATAATAATAATAATAATAATAATAATAATAATAATAATAATAATAATAATAATAATATTATTATTATTATTATTATTATTATTATTATTATTATTATTATTATTATTATTATTATTATTATTATTATTATTATTATTATTATTATTATTATTATTATTATTATTATTATTAATTGGTTTTTAGGGGGAAAGGAAATGGCGCAGTATCTGTCTCATATATCGCTGGACACCTGAACCGCGCCGTAAGGGAAGGAATCAAGGAGGGAGTGAAAGAGGAAAGGAAGAGAGAGGTGCCGTAGTGGAGGGCTCCGGAATAATTTCGACCACCTGGGGATCTTTAACGTGCACTGACATCGCACAGCACACGGGTGCCTTATCGTTTTTCCTCCATAAAAACGCAGCCGCCGCGGTCTGGTTCGAACCCGGGAACTCCGGATCAGTAGCCGAGCGCCCTAACCACTGAGCCACCGCGGAGGGTCGCAGCGCTCCTCTTCTCAGCTCACTTTCCTCCTGACGCTCCACCTTCCACGGTCGACACCCGTCGGCTTGTTCCCGTGACAACCACTCTCATGTTGCGCATTCCTCCGACCGCGTCAGAACCTGCTGCGTCCACGGTAGCCGCCCTCGGGTTATTCCCGTATAGCTGCCATCATCCGCCATCTTTCTCATTTTCCTTAAATGTGCAGAGGGGATTTCCCTCTCTCCACTTTTCGCCTGCAAACAGTGGCAGGGGGAGGAGTTACCCGATATTTGTGTGCTAATAATGCTGCGGCATTAAAATAAATGCACTTCAATGGACCACGCACAATCCAAGGCTGGGCACTGCCGCGCCCATCTTTCATGTCCTGCCCAGTGCTAGTCGACATGCAAGCGCCCCTGTTCAGCCCCTCCTTTTCTTTCCTTATCAGTGCAGTTGAAAGTGCACACCAAGCGAGACAATTACTCCACCTTTCTGTTATTCATCAACCAACCTACCTTTCTACCTTAGCGCCGGACACCCATGAGCAAATTCTGAAGAGTTTACCGTGTAAATTCTAAACACACTAAATGATTTTGGGGTGCAATTAAATAGAAGCAACTGTGAACGCCCATGACATCTCATATGCTATTAGCGGCAACACTGGGCGAGAAAATTTTGCTAATTCCACTGTGCCACCAGCATACCGAAAAAGATCAGAATTTATAAGCGTCACTTTCAAAAGCGCGCAAGCACACTGGAGCAGGTACAAGCTGCAATAGTGCTTTCTCTATATCTTCTATTAATGTTCTTTGATTCCACAAGCTTCCCCAGTTTCCAAAGCGAAGCTTCCTGGATTTCGCGCACATGACCGCTAGAGGTCGCAAAGGACGAAGGTTACGGCGAAGGTTAGTTCCCGTTGTATCTTTTACTTGTTGAATGTTTCTTTTTTCCCGTGCGCTCAGGTCATGTAGGCGATGGAGCACGTAGGTTTAATCGCGAGCCTTCAAATGAGTTTCAGCGCTACAGTTCAAATGCGTTCCATCCAGGATCAACCGGCATAACGAGAGCTTTGCGCATTTGAAGACATTTGAAAGAAATATTTTCTGGTCTGTCTTCTTAAATTCTAATGTAAATGCTTCTTTGGCCACCACAGCACATTGACTGCGTTTGTCCTTTCGTGCACTCACTGTGACACCGTGTTATCAATCAACGGCAGTGACGTCATTGGAAAGTACTTAGCCGTCCGTCTGAGTTTGTTAAGTACCCGCTAAGCTTGCGAATAAAAAGTAAGGAATGAAGTAAGGACAGCTTATAAATACAACCGATTTGGTACACCCAGATCATCTGCGATGCCCACTTTCGCCATCTAGTGTTGCTTAGTGGCAGCTGCTCCGTAACTCAATAGCAGTCCTTTCCTTTGTTTTTTCGTACGTGACAAATTTACAGCATGGAAACATACGTATTCATCATACCTGTTTAAATATTCACTGGCTATTGTTTGTGGTACAGCCAGTTCTGTCACTGATAAGCACAGAATTAAACTTCTTTTACAATCGCATCTCGACGACCTACAGACCATTTAGCTTCAGCCACGTTACAATTTATTGCTCAGTCATGTTTCTAACTTTTTATACTACACTTTAACCTGCAACAAATTTTTCCTTTTTCCGGAAATTATCATTCCTCTAAGTCACCTTCGGCGCCCAGAGAAAAAGAAAACAGCACCAGTAAATCCCTGTGAACTTCTGTACGCGTTAATCTAATTTCAAACACATCTAGCTACTCTTAATGCGGTCTATGCTTGCTTATAGAAGCGGAGATCACATCATAATGCCTTTGTTTTCGGCCGCTTGAACTTACTTTTCCTAGAAAGCGGGACCCTTTTGCTTTGCAAAGTGGAGAAGCTAGTGGAATCAAAGAACATTGATAGAAGATATAGAGAAAGCACTATTGCAGCTTGTGACTTATTTTTCCTAGAAAGCGGGACCGTAATTACGGTACGGTATGCAAATAAGGGGAACAGAAAACTTTAAGTCGAAGACTAAATATTTTTCTTCAAACTTACAAGTGTAAGCCTCAACACGACCTTCGAAGCGGAAAAGGCGGTTCCTTTGCCTCATTGTCTTCTCATTACTTACTGAGGGCTGTGCTCCTGGCCCCATCTTGAGCCACGATCATGCGCACAATGTCAAATGCGCGCGGCAAAGCGCTTCGCGAAGCGGTGTCCCATTCCAGGAGAAGGCATCAGCGGCCAGCCAGAGCCTAAGCCGGAGCCCAAGCCGGGGGGAGAAGAAGCCTGTGGGAGGAGGGGTTGGTCGCTGATTTACGGGCGACCCCGGCGGCGCCCAGGGAGCAGGTAGGCGTGATTCAGCGCCAAATTTGTGTGCCCCGGGCCGCCCCCATTGAGCCTGTCAGCGCACGCCGATAAATGACGCGATAAATTGGCCGCCGCCGATAAATGAGCCCCCGGGACCGCGCGGTCGGTCAGCGGACAATGGCGCTGTCAGCACTGATGGAGGGGGAGGGGGCGGTGAGCCGCCGGCCGGTCACGTGACCAGCCCGGGCCCCACGCGCTTATCGCCCCTCTTCAAAAGGGTTGTCCATTTTCCCCGGCGTGACCAACGCCGCGATGCAGGAGCCTCCTCGTCGTGCCTGTTGTTCCCCGGGGCCTTTTTTTTTTAGTATCTTTTGTTTTCCGCAGAAACAGTGAAACAGGGCAATAACAGCGCCTCTCGATACGGCCTTCAAAGCGGCGCGGTGGCTTCATTGGGAAAAAGAAGCGCTTTGCCAGCTTCGCTGGGTCTCCAACACCATCGCATCGACTGGGCGCACGGCGTCAGTCGGGGTGCAGATACCCCCCCCCCCCCTCTCCCTTTCCCGATGCCTTGGCGCGCGCGTGGCCTGCTCGGAAACCTTGGGCGGACACTGGGGACATTTATTACGGGCCCAATTCCGACGGTGGGTCCGAGACTGCCGCTTCGCGCCCAGATCTCCCGATCGGAAAAGTAGCGTGGCTCGTGTACATTGGGTGCGACAGTCGGAGCCATCTATACCGGAGCCACAGCTCAGGGTGCCGCCGCGCAGACATTCGTTTCCACGGTGTGGCGTCCCACACGTACGGGAGCTCCTGTCGTCTTCATTGTCTCCCATCATAGCTTTCAATCCAGCCGATCTCCTTCTCTTCTCGCTTCTTTCTCCGGAATCTTATACGCCATAACGAGATTTCTCTCTTCTTTGTTTTCTCTTTAATTTGTTGCGCAAGTTCTTTTTCTCCCTGCTTGTCGTCTTTCGCCTTGCGCTACGCAGGTGTTCATTCTTCGAAGAGAGTAGCAGCGAAGCCAGCGCCGTCAATGAGTAGCGCTGACGCATTCTGCATCACTGCCGAGATAAGGATAAAAGTGCCAGGGGCGGATATAAGTGGAGGGAAGTGCGATCTCCTCACCCCTCTCTCCCCCCCCCCCTGCCCCCCCCCGTCAACGATAAACACTGAACTACATGTTTTTCGAAGAAAAAAAGTAAAATAAATACATAGTCCAGATGGGGCCGTCTCCCTGCCCCGCTGAACACCACCTCCAAAAGTGACCCAAAAACCTGCCCCTGTCAAGTGCATGCCAATATGTATCTTGCCACTGAGCTCATTTTCATTCAAAACTTGCAAGCGGGATGCCCTTGAAGACTAAGCGAAAAGAATGGGGAAGTGAAATTCTAGTGGACAAGAACTTAAAGTGGCTGTTTTATTGCGACCTCTCTATCTACATCCCAGCCCCAGGTAACATATCAAAATCAGCAAGTGAAGATAAAATATAAAAAGCCAGTCACGCCGTTAGCACAACAAAGAGCACACACTGCGAGGCTGTCTTCGAAGTGTACTAAGCTTGTTGAGAAAACCGCCAAGTGCCGAGAATTTTTGGGAGGCTGAATCGTCGTCCCTGACGTTTGTTAATACTGACCTTGTGCATGATGTCCGGTTCATGCTATGCAGGGCACCTAGATTAGAGCTCACTGCTGTTCAGCTCCAATCGGCACTAAACGCTCTCCGGAAGCAGCAGTGCATGCTTCTTTTCTTGAGCCGAAACCACGTAGAGGAAGGGACGGGAAAGTGCTGGCCTAGGGGCCCTTTACGACGCGCCGCTCGGCCTTGACCGGTGCTTTCGACTGTCGTCAAGAGGCACTCCGCGGGCATTGATGAAGTACCGAACTCGTAGCCATGCGACTACCTCGTGCAGACGGTAAAGCTCACCGCGAAAAAAATTCCCAGTTTCGTCGCCTCCCTCGGGATGACAAAACGGCAGCGACAGCTGTATCGCACGCCCAACGAGAACATATTTTTTTAAGTTCTCCTAGATCACATCGACACAAAGAGCCCAAATTTACCTGGATCACATTGTTAATGGCCAATCAGTGACCCGAGAAACTTCCGGTTACTAGTCTGTGACAGCTACTGCGAACCCCGCGCCCATTGCACCCTGAAAGTACCCCTGAAATGGAACATTTTGATTACCACGTTTCGCAACAACTCGATCACTGTGTCTGCAATCTTCCCGCATCTCCGTGAAACCAATGTTCCTTCTCAACCTTATCTGCCGCTGTAATCTTCGACCCTGACCGCCATCGTTTATCTTGTTCTTAATGTGATAGCATTAGAATCCTTAGAGGACCAAAATGCGTCGTCGGTGATAAAACTCGCTCATTGGCTGGAGGGAAGCGACTTCACCAGACCGGAGGCAACGTCACTTCCTGCAAAAGCATCAACAGCTGCTAATGCTGCTGCATCGCAAACACATTATGGAATTAGGTGTCCCTATGAATTTTTTTATTATTATTATGAAGGTATATACGAAGAGAGAGCGTCTTCACGGTGATGAAATCGCCAGACGAGCATAGCTCGGATGGAACAGGCACTTCTGTACGGCATGCAACCAGAACACCATTTCGCTCGATTCTTATGCTATCCGTTCAGTTTGTATGATACGACACGTACGTTCCCTATGTCTCCGGGAGAACCTGGAACGTGCGCGATATTTGAAGAAATCGTGGTCGCACCGCAGATTACCTAAATGTGTCTTCACCGTTGACAACAAAGTCATGCGGCAAAGCGCAACTTATGAACACGGGCGTGAACTCTGAAGTGCGGTGTTTCGGAGTCGAAACCTTCGTTCGACTTCACCACTCCATCTAAAACCAGTTTAGAGACGAAAAACAAATTCCAAAAGCATATGACATGAATCCCTTAAAGAAAAAATTGGACAGAACTTGGAAAGGGCTAACGGAAATGTTTAGTGCAGCGACACAATAGCCTATCAGCGCAGAAAATAGCAATGATGACTGTAAATTCGTCAACATTATACTGCCACAAACTGAATTGAAACCACCGAACAAAGACGTCTCAACACTTGGCGGAAGGCAGACGGCACTATGTCATCAAAAACAATGATCTGGGCTGGAAAAAGAAAAGAAACTCCTATGAGAACACTTCGGCAACGTCACACCACGTTGCCTATAGAAGACTTCCCCGATCTTAAAGTGGTGCCTGTTCGCGAAACTGTTAGCTGTTCAGTGTCGACGGGCTCGGAAGACGAAGCACACCTCTCAATAGCTCTTTCTATATCCTTCGATCTTGCACTTCGGAGTGAAGCTGTTTGGCAGCTGCTGCCGAAGAACCGACACCGCTTTTTCTTTCTGATATTTTTCTTCTTCCTTTCTTCCTTTCTTTTTTCTTTTTCTCTGCGACAGCTTGAAGTTCGAGCGTAGCTGAGGTAGTTGAAGTAAGCCATTTGAGGTGAGCCTCCACGCGCGAAGGCAGAAGGAGGGCGCTTAATGGAGCAGCGACAGAAGAGGAGGCAGAACCCCGGCTCCCCGAGCACACGCACTTTTTTTTTCCTTCAGGTCTTCTTTTTCTCCTTGACGTCTCCGTGTATATAAACAGAAGTGCGGCAGCTCAAAAGCAGACCGGAGTACCTTTTTCACGCCAGAAGCTGCAGTAAGCCGAATGGACTTAATCAAGATAGAGGTTCAGGCTGTGGTTAGTTCAACAAAAACTTCGAGTGACAGCACAAAAAGACGAAAAGAAAAATCGAAGAACACAATTTCATACCAGAACCCTACCTCGGGCCACAGATGGAGTGATGCCTCTGAAAAGAGCCTCTTTTCATCAGCCACTACATTCTCCCGGCTACGCTGTAGGTACACACTTAAAGTATTCACACGCCGCAAAATTTGCTCTTCAGCCGTGTAGTGAAGCACTTATAGCACTCCTTAAGCTCTAAACCTCCGCAAGCCGAGGAAAACCATCGTCATCACTATAAGGCTAAAAAATCACAACGCGTGGCCTGAAAAGTTTCGATCAAGACTGTACAAGCGCTCGCAGCATTTTGAAGTGACCATTCGATGAGAGCGCTCAAGCCAACAGGGCCCGCCGAGTTGTCAGGTTGCTCAACAAACTAAATAAATGGCATTTCTTTACAAAATTAAACGTTTTTTTTTAACACATAAGTCTGTCAGTCACCTTATCGCGACTATACTATCGCGACTATCTGCAAGGCGCAGTGGGCTTCCGGTAAAAAATAACCAACGACCATCCTAAAGATGCTGCGAATGGTGGCGCTAGCGTTGGTAATCGCAAGTTAAAAGCGAAGCATAGGCAGCTAAAAAGACAGGCATCTCCCAAACAAAAAGTGGGCCCCGCTAATTTGCATGGTTAAATCACCAACACGTTAGACCTTTGAATTTACATCTATTTGTGTATCCATGTACCTATTTCTATCCTCCCACATAAAACTTATCTCCACGAGCATGGAACTCAAGCGAAAAGGAAATTATCCACAAAATGCGGAAGGGACAGAACGGAATATCATAACTTATATGAAGTTGTTATTCGACCGGTCACGCTGAAACGCAAGACACCTGTTTGTAGCCCTTGTTACAAAGACCTCAGGGTAGACAAACATTCCTTAAAATGTGAGCAATTCTTTACGGATGTACAATCAATGCTGTGTCCTTCGTCTAGTGGTGGTTTTATTTGGTTTCCCTTACATTTCATTGTATCAAGTCTTATGTAACTTTGTTTATTTTTTCTGCTATGAGGTTAGAGCAAAATAAACAAGATGCGTTTTTTATTATGTGTATTATGGTAACATGACATGCCAAGTGCTTGAGTAGCATTGCAGTGTGTAAAATATGCACCAATGTATGTCCAATAGTGTTATTTGTTGTTTTATTATTGCTTGTAATATGTGAGCTTGACTGTGTCCAATGAGAATGTCTACAGCATATGTATAAGTGATCTCTGCTTTTAATCCGGACACCTTTAATTGTGTATTGAGAAGGTGTATGTTAGCGCCCTTCAACCTATCAAATATAAGGGCAGCAACCTTCGTAAAACTGCTAATCAGCAGCTTTTTGTTGCTTGCCCTCGCATTTTTATACTCGTGTAAAAAATGCGAAATAAATTGAATTGAAATTGAATTGAATTGATGGTCATCAGTATAGGTGATCTAATAGATGCTCATCCAGTGGCTTTTGGGGAAATATCTAGACATGACAAATTTTAGGAAACATTCATCAGAGCACAGCCATACGACTTCAAAGAAAAGCTACAGAGCTTCCTGAAATATTCGTAGTTGAGCAAAAAACTTATTCGAGAATAGAGTAAGTTTCTGGGCTAGTTGCTTCATAATGCGCACTGGTGGAACCAGCGAAACAGGCGCAGAACAAGGGCAAGGAGGCACACACCACCAGCGGTATTGAGTGTGTGCCTCCTTGTTCCTGTCATGCGTCTGTTTCGCTGGTTCCACCATTGCGCATTATTGGAGAAAGCAGTGTAACTTTGCTCTGTAACCGTACGACTGCATTCAGGTGGGCTGTAATCAGCAGTACTTCCATAAATGATAGCCAGCGCTGATGATGCATCAACGTGCAGCAAGTACAGTCCTTACATCATCTATTCATCACTTTTTTGGTGTAGGCGGACGCTGTTGACGCAGGTCAACCGGAGAGCACTGCATGCAAGAGGCCTTTGTACCGGGACATAGAGACCGACTGCGGATGTTGCTGTTGACGATCAATTTGTACGGCGCTTGTTCGCACATCACCCTTCCGCACGCTTGGATTCAGCGGCAAGGCAGCACCCCAATCGGAGCACCGCATTAGAAGGCACGGTGCACGCGACGATTCCGCGGAGTCTCCGGATGCTCCTTTATCGGCGACGGATGGGGCCCGTAATTGGCGTCCCTTCCTTCCTGCGCGCACCCGAGGGTGGAGCCCGAGGAAAAGGCGCTCCCCGCAGACAGTATACCGACGCTTGCTTAGGCAACGCCAAGCAGTCTACGCTGTCTCTTTCCGCAGGATTCATAGACTGCGTCATTAATGACCACTATCATCATCGTCGTCGTCGCCACACCACACGACTCTCGGTTGTCCTCGAATACGTTGTCTTCCTTCCACATATCGTGCATTTAAAACGTAATTCCTCTAAAATGAACTAATCACGCGCACAACCTGTACATATTTATTATTGTGTAAATAGTTTTTGTATACATCACCTCTCCCCCTATCCTCTCTTCCTGTCCCCTCACCTCTTTCATTTCATTTCTCCATTCTGCCTGCTATCCTTTATTTCCGCTGCCCCAGCTCAGGTGCTTCAGTATCGATGGAAGATGCCGGGGCTAGCAAAAATCTTTTCCTTCCTTTTTACTATTATTTTATTAAAAAAACCACTACCGCCATTTAAAACGTGAAGAACTGCCAGGCTAATCGAGGCCGTGTAGGTGCTTGAGTTAAAGCTGCTAACTTGTGAGGAGCCCCACGGTTTTTTATGCGCAGCAGATACGTCACCATGGGTATGTACCTGCAGAGGTGTGAAATTTCGGTGTTGTAACTCCATTCGTAATCACAGTTTTGCAGGCGCTCGGCTACTGATCCGGAGTTCTCGGGTTCGAACCCGACCGCGGCGGCTGCGTTTTTATGGCGGCGAAACGTTAAGGCGCCCGTGTGCTGTGCGATCTCAGTGCACGTTTAAGATCCCCAGGTGGTCGAATTTATTCCGGAGCCCTCCACTACGGCACCTCTTTCTTCCTTTTTTCTCTCAGTCCCTCCTTTATCCATTCCCTTACGGCGCGGTTCAGGTGTCCGCCGGTACGTGAGACGGATACTGCGCCATTTCCTTTAGCCAAAAAACCAAGCAATCAACCAGGTCGAATGGCGACATGGTTGTATTTCGCAGCGTCCGAAGCCGAATGATTCCTGTCCGCCGAGCGGTATGGCCAAGAATCCCGCGTTTACATAATCGTGCTGAAATGTAAATGCTTAGATTATTCGGAAACCAAACTTCTGGTTTTCTGAGAGAGACAAGTGATTTAATAATATCAGTAGATTTCCAAGAGGATCAGATATGGCAAAAAAAAGAAGAATCTAAGGCCTGGAACAAAGATCTCAATTTAAATGAAACAAGGAGACACACACGGGGCTCCTTTTTGAGAGTAACAATTTGGGACAAGACTAGGCGTGCTGGAAAAACACAGAAACGACACGAGAGTGCAACGCGCAATTTCGAGGCTCGACAGCGTTTTCGGAAAAGTAAGAAATCGAGTTAGCGCGTGCACTACCAAAAAGTAACGCAAAGAAATCTTCCCACTTCCTTGGGTTCCAGTTATCAAACAGCGCGTAGAGGGCTGTCAGCTTGAAATGCTCATATAGGAAACGTTTTCAGTGAACAGAAACCTGAAGTCGGAGATGCCGTTACTTCAGCTAAACAATCCGAAACTCATCCTCCTCTCAATTCCTTGACTTCAAGTTGGCTGTTTTTCAGCGCAAGGTGCACACATATGTATTTCAAGTGTCAGGATAGAGGTGTTAGTTAAACATAGTGACACATCTCAACGTATATTATGCCAGGTGACGCGCTATTGATGCTTGCTGCCACAACCGTAGTGAGTCGTGTCGGTAGTTTTCTACACAGCGCCGGCTTTTGATGTAACTGTGAGCTGAAAATAAGATTATGATAAACTTTGATAGCTGCATTTATAGCGCGCCTTCGAAGTAAAGCGGGGCTTACAGTGCGCGTGAAAAAAAAAAGCCACGTTACTAGAAGCATTCCGTGCAGACAAGCCTAGGACACGAGATAAGCAGTGATTTCTCCAGTAACATAAAAGGATCAGCAAACAATTATGAAATTAATCAAGTGTAGCCTAAACGAATACTGCATGCTATTAGCACGACATACGCGGAGGCTAATTTGTAATTAGTCTGAGTACGCATGGATGCAACATGGTGAAGCCCAGGGTGGGGAAATAGGCAAATGGTGTGTCCTTTCTGGACCGCTCTGCCCTACCCACAGATAACAGTAGTACTTGCACGTCGCCTACCCGATGGCCGCCCGTGCTAGAGTGCATTTCCTTTACACGATGGTTTTGCCATTGCTTTAGGCTGGGTTCCGCTTATTATAGCCGCGCCTCCCACCGCACTCGAAACGCGGGGGATGCGTAGAGACGGCGGCAAGAAAAAGAAAGAGGAAGACGGGGAAACAGCAGAGTCAAAGGCCGCGTTACATCTGCGCCGATAACGCGTGCGGAAGCCCGGCGAGGGACGAAGCAGGAAGTTCATTATAGCCATCGCACGCGGACGGGAGGGACCCGTGGTGTTGGAAGCAGCAGTAGCAGCAGCAGCCAACGACGCTTTCAACGCCACTCGATCGCCGGCAGTGCACGCAAGGCTTCGGACCCGGAGCAGTGTCGCCACACTGCCGATGCAGCTCGGGCTGCCCTTCGACCGGATGCAGAGCCGGATACAATGAGCGAAAAGGCCGATTCAGTTGCGAAGAAAGAAGAAACACGAAAGATAGTTGAAAGCTGCGCGACGTGTCTTCTACAGTCAGCATATTTATTTATTTATTTACTTTATTTACTTTACAAAAGACAGCGGGCAAGTGCAACTAACTGCAAGTACACGAACTTGAAAGGAAATTCGAACACGGCACCGATCATTCTGATCACGCCAATGTTCCATTTTCTTAGTGGAGCCAGTGCTACCTATTCGAGACAAAGGTCAACCATTCCAGTCAGGTATGATTCGAGGGAAAAGGGAATGCTTAAATTCGTTAAGGTGTTCTGAGGCTTGAATTGAGAACAGTTGGTGGCGAGAGTTAATGGAGAATACCTCAGTAATTTGAGATTCGATGATGGCATTGCCTTGCTTAGTCACTCAGGAGATGGTTATGGTTTATGGGGTCTAACGTCCCAAAGCGACTCAGGCTATGAAGGACGCCGTAGTGAAGGACTTCGGGAAATTTCGACCACCTGGGGTTCTTTAACGTGCACTGACATCGCAGAGTACACTCAGGAGATGGAATGCAAAGAATGAACAATGAGTTAGGCAGAGCAGAATGGTGGGTCTAAAAATTAACATCCACAAAACCAAATTAATGTTCAACACTCTCGCAAGGGAACAGCAGTTCACAATTTCTAGCGAGGTGCTGTTAGCGGAAAGGGAATATGTCTACTTAGGGCAAGTAGTGACCGCTAGTTACAATCATGAGAGGGAAATAACTGGAAGAATAAGAATGGGCTGGAGCGCATATGGCAGGTTCTCTCAGATCATGAATGGCAATTTACCAATATCCCTCAAGAGAAAGGTATACAACAGCTGTAACTTACCGGTACTCACCTATGGGGCAGAAACATGGAGGCTAACGAAAAGAGTTCAGCATAAGTTAAGGACAACGCCGCGAGTTATGGAAAGAGAAATGTTAGGCGTAACGTTAAGAGACCGGAAGCGGGCAGAGTTGGTGAGGGAACAAACGCGGGTTTATGACATCCTGGTCAAAATCAAGAGGAAGAAATGGGCTTGGCCAGGAAATGTAATGCGAAGGCAAGATAACTGCTGCAAACCCACTGCAACGGCCCACTGCAGGCCTTCCTTTGCCCTGCAGTGGACGAAGTCAGGCTGACGATGATGATACAATTCGTTAATTGAGGCGGCGAATGAGGTTAGTGAGTCCCAGTGACGACGTTCCGTAAACCGCGTCGTAAACGGTAAACATGACAAGACACAAACAGGCTTTCTTGTGTTCAGCTACAAAGAAGATGTACTGAGGCGGCGCGTTGACTTCCTCGGCTCAGCTGAGCCACGCTGATCTTAAAGGGAAGCTGAAACGGTTTCAAATTGCATGAAACGCTGTGGTTGGGAAGAAGGGACTTTGAAAATCATGTGTGTAAATTTTTTCTCGATTCTGTTCGCAAAATGAGCCGCAATCGCTTGCTAAAAACCCGCCGCCGACACGCCCTCTTCGTTTCCGGAAGCGCCGAATGGGGGGACAGAACTGGCGGGAGTGACGCCATTCACGGGTAGTCTGCCGGCCGTCCTGCTTTGCTTGCTGCTTTTCGGCCCGCGCTTTGGTGAACGACGGATCCATAATTTGCAAAACGCAGTTCTCAAGCCAGCTGAAGCAACGTGCTACGCAGCAACACAGTCGATGTTGGCCGGAGATCCCGTAGAGGACGTCACGACGATCCCGGCCATTCGCGGCATTCGCTCGGCTCCCTGAGACGCTGGTGCCCGTTTTATTCCGAAAAACAGCTTTTTGCGTTTATTTCCGCCCTTTCGAATGCGATATTCTTTTTCAGCGGACTAAAAACTATAAAATGCCGCATGGAACTCAATTTTTTCGAAAAGTGCTTCAGCTTCCCTTTAATGTACCCAGGACCAGAGCCACAATATAAGATTGCTGAGTGGAACCAAAGTGGCTCTTGCCAAATGTGGCTCTTCAGTCTGTCTCTTGCCACATTGACTGTGCGATCTCATCGGAGCTAGAGGGAACGCATTGTATAGGAATGTAGTAATCTTACGTATTCTAGCAACTCAGACAATGCACCAGGCAGGAAACGGAAGGACGGGACCGTGAATTGCATTATTGCTGTTTGTCCCTTGTATGCTTACGACAGGAGAGCGTTAGCAGCTTCCGTGGCAGCGTTTTGACACCAGGCTACTATCAGCGGGCCTAATACTCGTCGCTTGGCAGGAGGCTTGGAAACCTCTATAGGCAGTTTGGGCGTCGCTGTGATTTTTGAACAGCATGGGTCTCGACCTAGGGCTATGATCAGGGAAATTGATGACGCGATTAAAAATAATCGCATAGCCCTTTTTTCCCCCATCGTCACCCATCGCACTCTCTTTCTTTCACTCGCACCCTTCCCCGGTGAATATTAGCACATTAGAAAATAATTTTTCAGGACGACCTCTCTGCCTTTCTTTTTAAATAAACCTCTCTTTCTATCTCATTTTCTGCTTAAGTCTATTTCGCACCTAGCGTTGTCTAAGATGCCACCTCACAACATGTCTCTACTGTCCTGCGCCCTTTCCAGTGAGACAGGCAAAATGCCACACGAAATTTAACCGCTAATCTTAAGCTTAAAATTAGAAATTACTGTCTGTGATCAACTTCTTTCTCCACATTTGCTCTTCAGAACGAGGACGGGCATTTGTGAAACAACGGTGCGATGCGAGGAGCCATATTACTCTACTAACCTATATTGCTTCAAACATGCTGGTCCGTATGCTCTGCCATTACGTGCGCTTCTGATCAGTTTACGGTACCTTAGTTTATGCAGCAACTTACATAAGCCTAGTTTACAGAACGTTTTATATGGTATAAATTACACGATATTTCAGCATTAAGTGTCTATACATGCATCGTAAGCGAAATTCCAGCTCAAACTTTCTTTGTGTTGAACCCAAATAACGATCTCAAACCTTCATCAGGTAGCAAAGCAACGACAATCACCACGCCCTGATTGTAGAGCCAAGAATCGTACCTTGAAGTTCTTGATTCCCAGACGCTCGCTGCGCAGCCAAGAGCGCGCAGAGTTGGTACGCGCAACGGACGCCAGTCGCCGCCGTGATTTCTACTGACACAGCTCACGCTTATCACTTCGTCTACAACGTATACATGCGAAAAGTTCGTTATAACGCCTGCAGCGATTCGCTGTCCTGTCCTACAGAGAGACTGGCATCGTGTCCGGCTGCATCCGGACGAATGCGCCGAACGGGCCTCCCTTTGAGCACCCGACGCCCGGCCGCGAAACGAGATAGCCGCGGCACATCTCCATTGAAAGCCGAGGAGACGGCGGGATCATCTCGCCGGATGCAGGCCAGCCAGTGTGCGTGCATGTCCGCCGACGACGGCTGGCAGCCGCTGACGTCGCCTGGGTCTCGGGTATACCGACGAAATACGTAAGAGCAGTCTCTCGTTGGTCGGCATCTTGGCCATATCGTCAGCTGCAGCGGCCGGCACGCGAGTCAGTCACGATATCATATTAGATATTGTAGCCATAGCTACATTACAGTAGCATTTCGAGCCTTCAGCGTGGCGGCGCTGCCGCCCTGTGGCTGCGCCACTACGCTGCCACGTGGTTGGTCACGTGGTGCGGAGCAGCTGCCGGCGGCGCGGCGCCGTGGCTGGTCACGTGGTTCGTCACGTGGTTGGTGACGTGACCAAGTTCCACTCGGCCAGCTGTAGCTATCGCGTCACTCTAGGTTTAACCAGAGCTAAACCACCGCCATTTTTTTATATCGGTTGTGGTATGCCGTAACAGTAAACTAAACGATGGTGATGATGATGACGATGAAGATGATTACATGATTATATATTATTATTATTATTATTATTATTATTATTATTATTATTATTATTATTATTATTATTATTATTATTATTATTATTATTATTATTATTATTATTATTATTATTATTATTATTAGTGAATTTTTATGGTGCAAAGGCATCCGCGGCCAAAGAGCGCCATGGCACAAGGTATTTTCATTTGCTCAACGTCGGGTAAAAGACCCATTTCCCAAGCATTTCACCCTGACTAAGCCGGGCACCAGGCCAGGGAAAGCTTGTGCCTATTCTATCACCGGTGTGTACCCGGCGGCACTGGGTATCGAAACCCGCACCTCCTGCATGCGAGGCAAATGCTCAACCACTAGGACACCGCTGTGGTAGTAAACTAAAGGTTCTGTTGTCTGATCAGCTAGTATCTTATCAGTCTGATCAGCTACATCATCAGTAAATATTACACGCGCAAATACGCGTCAGGAACCTTGTGAATCAGAGGCCGCATTCGGAAAACATTTTTAGCGTGTAGGACCGCCCTATAATTAATCTTCGCATGGACGCTGGCTAGGAGCTAGGTAGTCCCTAACGAAATAGGAATCACCGTGTATCAGGACGAGCAATCCACATATGATAATGATGATTATGACGATGATGATTATCCTCAAAGATAAAAGCGGCGGTTTGTAACGATCTCTGTATAGTGGAAAGCTTTGTGAATCAGTCGCCGCTTGTCCCAGCTGCTGAAGTGAACAATATACGCATAATTTCAAGACGGAACGTCAAAACGAGGATATACGTCAAGCGGTATGTGACTTTCTCTTCTAATGCCCCGTCATGTGCGCTCTTAAGCCTGGTAACGCGAACCGAACAGTCAGAGTGCTCTTGTTGAAGTCCATGTCCCGCGTCAGGCAGAGTGTGCTGCATAATGGGTGGAACAGCGCAGCCGGACGAAAGACAGACACAGGAAAGAACAAGTACTACTCTGCAGGTAATTTTGGGCAAAGTCTCGAGTCCCACTTCTTTTTGAAACAGACTTCAAAAAGTTTTTCCATGATTTCTATTATTTTTCTTTTAATTTTTTCGTTGGCGCATCTTTCTTAAAAGTTGAAGCAGAAAATTTCGGTTGACAGATGTCGTGCTGAGGAAGATAGTTCACAAAATCCTGTCGATAAGCAATGAGCTATTAAGGTAATGAAACCTAGGCAGAACAGAAAATAGAAATAATTAATAATAATAATAATTGGTTTTTTTGAGGGGGAAAGGAAATGGCGCAGTATCTGTCTCATATATCGTTGGACACCTGAACCGCGCCGTAAGGGAAGGGATGAAGGAGGGAGTGAAAGAAGAAAGGAAAAGAGAGGTGCCGTAGTGGAGGGCTCCGGCATAATTTCGACCACCTGGGGATCTTTAACGTGCACTGACATCGCCCAGCACACGGGCGCCTTAGCGTTTTTCCTCCATAAAAACGCAGCTGCCGCGGTCGGGTTCGAACCCGGGAACTCCGGATCAGTAGTCGAGCGCCCTAACCACTGAGCCAATGGGAGATTTTTGAAACTGTCCACAACAATTACCCGAGCTTAGCTGCAAAATGACGGTTCTTCATTTCACTAGAAACGCATACCTCGTCGCTTTTGTGTCATCTCCTTCGCGATCGATCGCCTTACCCATCGCAGACCTTCCTTTTTTCTTCTTTCTTTACCTTATTTCAGTGTCGACAAGTTCACCTCAGCGCAGCGTTGCCACGTCAGGGAAACGCTTTTATTGATGGCCGCGCCAATATCCTTGCCTGCATTTTGTGTCGCTAATCAATGGCGCTCAAAGAGGTTCCCGGATGAAAGGCCTTCCAAATGGCCGCCCAGATCTGACGTTCATTCAGATGAAACAGGCCGCTGGTTTCCCCTTCCCTGTGATACTAGCCGCTAATGGCGAACTTATGAACGCAGCCTAATGACGCAGGGCGCAGATCTGAGATATTACCTCTTTTCAGAGAGTGGCTGTCCATCACGACGGGCTTGTGTATGTTCACGCGTGACTGTATTTTTATTGCTCGGATATAGGAACATGGGAGAGAAGGACTGAAGAATGCGACGTTTTGTCAAGCTATAAAGACAAAATAGATGCGTTGAAGGACTGTTCGGTTATTTTCAGTCATTCAGTGATGTGCAGCGTTGGGAGTCGACGGGCACCGGCAATGCTGAGACACAATAAGCGAGGCTCAACGACCTGGGGCACAGTTACGGTCACTGGTTAGCGTGTTGAGAACTCATTGACGGTTGTCCTCATATGAAGACCGCTAAATTTTTCTGCAAAAATCTCTTAAAGGAGCCGCAAAAAAATCATTGCGGTCAAAGTCCGTATAGCTTTCGCGGTTTTCGCGCGCGGATATCTGTGGCTATATATGCTCTACCGGTAATCAGTTTAAATCGGTGATCACGGAGTCCTTCGGTCTTGACGTCACAAGTTTGAACCGAGTGGAGGTTGGTGGGGAGGGGGGGGGGGGGGTATTTTTCTACTCAATTTTAACAGTAATAAATGCGGATTTTAATTTTTAATGTCGAAAAAACTGCACAACCGGAAAATATCCACGCAGTTCGTTTTTACTCAGCACGAAAATAGGTCCATGTTTTCCCCCTGTAAAATCGCTGCAGAATGTTAAGGGTTCAGGGCATGATGTAAACAAGAAAAAAACGGTGTCGCCACGCGAAATTGAACAGACACGCAGCTGCCAGGTGTGGGCGGCAGTTGCGTTTGAGTGGACGGAGAAGAGACGGTTCCGCCACTCGAGGACAGGACGCATCTGTCGTCTCTTCAGCCGCCCCCCAGCGGCCATGCGCCTTCCTGCAGACGCGAATGGACGCGTTTATCGCGGCCGGGACTGCGCAGCTGTGGGCCCTTATCGGCGACGGAGCGGCGGCGCGCGCGAACACAGGACGGGCTTCTACAGCGGGAGCAGTGCTAATTGAACGTCATTGATCCCGATCAAAAGGCGCCACCTTTTAATGAGCGTGCCGATATGCAGCCGAGATTTCCTACTCCTGGAAAGGATGCCGTTGGTATAGCATGCACCCTTGCGCCATCGACGGCCTTGTTGCTGCTGTAGCTGCTGTAACTGCTGCAGTAGCTGCTGTAACCACATTGTAATATCTCGCTGGAAAATAGACGTTCCCGGTTTAAGTGCGTCGCCGTATATATCTTAATTTGTTGTAGGTTGTTTTGTCATAGCGAGATTTAGCTAACCGTTCTTTCTCCGTTTTTCCGTCAGCCGTGAAATGCAAGTGAATCAAGTATCAGATACATGCACTATAGTAATTCGCACTCAAATCTACGCATGCACACCGCGTAGTGTTCAGAGCTCCGGAAATCAACTTTGGCCATCCGGCATTCTTGAACGTGCACATCTGAATGCGTGTATGTGGGCGCTGAATAACAAAGAATTCTTATATAACTAGAAAACATGCGTCGTCATGCACACGCCAGCTCGATCGCAAAGTCTGCTGAGTACAGTTCGTATTTGACCGGGCTGCATTTCACCAGCCATGGAATGGAGTTATTATTAAACGTGCAAAGCATCTCACTGAGCAAATAGCACTGTCCGTTGGTTTTCTTGCTCGCTACTCGGCTGAATTTCGTCCGTGTCAGAAGCTATTAATTTATCATGCCTTAGTCTCATCACACGTCAACTACTGCCACTCATTTTGGCTCAGTACTTCCAAAACCAATCTTCCGAAAAATTTAATTCGTCGAAAGAAAGCTAACATTCTTATCGCAAGTGCTAGTTTTAATGGTCATACGGATGATTTGTTCATCAAATATGAAGTAATTCACGTAAATGTTTTTGACGCGACAGCGTTAAGAGTCCCCCTCAGCGAAGAACCCGGCGTCGTAGTTGGAGTTGGCGAGTCGAGAAAATCAGGGATGATCGAAAGGTTCGTGGCGTCACAACCACGTGACCTGGAACGGGTAAGTCAAACATCCTATAACGATTGAAAGAAAAATGGACGAGCCGGGACTCGAACCATGGTCGTAAGCTGGGAGCGCCCGCTACCCCTCGACCACTGAGGAACGTCCGTTCGACTTGGTTAAAGGAAGGCCTGTGTGCCTTGTGGTACATAAAAAATAAACTAACGATAAAGTGCGTGGTAAATAAAAGATGAAAATAATAAGAACAAAAATAAAAGTGCAATTAAATGAAAAAATAAGAAAATATACTAGAATAAAGAATAGTGTTCATGTCTGGCCGCACCAGGCCGCAGAAGGGACACATTAAAGCTATCGCGTCATACTATTAAGGCGGAGCCTTTTCTCGAGTAGCGTTTATTATACTACCCAGTATTTTCTTCGCCACTGATTTATAATAAGTGGCTTAAGATCAAAATGTTAAAGCCAAGGGAAAAGTACGTCAAAACACGATACGCTGATAAATGATCACATCTACGAACCACAACAAAGTGCGGTAAACAAACAGTTATTTCATATCTGACATTATTAAGAGCTCACGAATCCAGCCGGCTTAGTGTGCATAAGCGCTCACGACACGATTTAAAACTATATTTTGCAGACAGTTTCAAAACCTGTCCTATTTATTGTAGTGTGTATATGCGTCCTTTTTGCTGTGTTTGTTATTACTGTCCACCCAGTATGTGTCACACTTGATTGTAAGCTCGAGTGTGACCTGCCTCCACGCCATGTATTTATTTTTTTTTCTTGTTTTTGTAAATGCCACAGGCATCCTCAAGCTATTTTTCTAAGCTTTTAGCCTGTGGCCTATTCCGATCATGCATGAGAATAAATCTTTACATAAAATTAATAACGCCACGAGAGGAACGCAAAACATCTTGCTCAAACACTATGTACTTACATGTAGCGGCTTTGTCTGGTGGACCGAAAATAATGTATCATCAATGTGGAGAGGTTGCTCGAGAAAAGGTGGCTCCATACTTTCTCCCCTAATCTCAAAGTGGTCAGTTTTGCAGTTGACAAAAATATTGCACTTTGCTGGCGGCTAAATGAAGACTCTAAGAGGCAGATGTCAAGATTTACATCTCCAAGTCAATCTTTCCCTATGATGGCACCAGCGAAGACAGAACTCTCGCTTTCGGCAGGAATTTATATTTTAAATTGGCAGAAATAGTCACGTCAGAACCGACAGCTGCGCAATGCGGTGTTAAAACTTCGCGGCTCTCCAAGTAGTCTGGATGCGTCGCCTGAGTGGATAAACTACACTTTATGGATCACACTAAGTGCAATAGATAGCGTTATTTTTGCTAGAATAAATTTAAGGGGCCTTATTTTTTTCTCTTGTAACTAGATACAGCGCGCTTTAACCCTGTTTTGTCACCATGTGTTCAAATGTTTTGAAGATGCAGACTGCCACTATGCTGCCAGTGGCGCTGCCATCGGCAGCGCTGCTGCCGGCAAATGCGGTTGTCCTGTATCTGCGGTATCACCATTCTCATTTTATTGATTCTACTTTTAACATCCCCTTAGTGGTCTCAACTACAGTCCTAATACGGCCTATATGTATATCTAAAATGTCACGCCATTATGGCCACTGCACGCCACCTAGGCGGCGCGGCAGTCGTAGCGTCCCTGATACCAGGGTTCCCATATCCCATATCTGATTCTCATATCGAAATATTGCGTTTTAAATCCTGCTCGGTTTCTCAGCGCCAACAGCCGGATATTCGCTTATTTGATCAAGGAGCTTCCGATTGCCAAAAAAATGTAGTCGATAAAAGTCTGTAGAATGTCCCTTTAAAGGCAGCCTAGGTAGTTATAGCAACAAATAACTGCTGGAAATTTTTGCCCCTGTACTGAATGATCATATTAGAACAAGTACTCAATCTTATAATTTGCTCAATATGTGCTTCTCACAGTCCGCTCAGTGGATGGCGCCAGTGAAGAACAGCGGGCCCTTAATTATGTTATTCTATACTAACTGCGACGAGTGGGAGATCCCTAAGTCAGTTCTGACGAAACAGCGTCGTTCATATCGCTGTTTTCTTCCTCTCACTGCCGGTCTTATACATTACATAATGCGGCCTCCTGAGTGATGCGCTGGCCAAGACTATGTAAACGACAAAGAGCTCCTTTCCTTCACCGTATCTCGAGTCTTGGCATGCAGTTTTTCGCAGTAACACCAACTCATCACTCCTGTAAAAAATTTCCGAACGTCAAAGATCATTACAAAGTTTTCGCAGTCGTGGAGACGGAAGCTCTTATTCTCACGGCAGGCGGACATGCGTGACATGGTGAAAATGCAGAGACGAAAACAACAGGGCACCTGACTTACATACTATCGAGCATAGTCTCTCGTGCGTCAAACACTTTCGCACCATTACAGGGTAACAAATCGATATATGTGAAGTGCGTCCTCCGCTCAGAGTTTTCCTCGGATAACAAGGAACGGTTACCTGCTTTCAGCACTACTACTAAAGAGAAGTAATACAAATCCGTTTGCCGGTCTTCAACACACACCAAGATCTTCTGTCGCTCGTATTGCATTACTTTCTGCAACACTGGGGGCCGGTCATCATGTTTGTCGTAGACGTTTCTATATATACCTAAACAATATGATCACATCATTTTTAATTGAAGAGGTCCACTCAGTACAAAAAGAACCTCGGCTCTGAACCGTGAATCACGTGCAGAGCATCACGCTTTCGAAGATCCTGTGCCTCCACGCAGTCACGTGACCTGTCGTTCACTCGCCAGTGTAAGAGTTCTGTTTTCAGTAATCGCGTTTACACGAATGCGACAGAAGTCGACTCCGGCCAACTTTTTGAGGGAGGGAGCAGCTTTTGAGAAGGAAAGGTGTGACTCGTCCTTTACTCTCTTCCTCGACGTTCTTGCACTTTCCCTCAAAAAGTGGACTGGAGCCGACTTCTGTCGCATTCATGTAAACGCGGCTTGCACTTTCGCTCAAAAAGGGCACTGGAGTCGAATTCTGCAGCATTCATGTAAACGCGGCTAGTGAAATTAGCATCTTCGCAGTTGTAACACGATAATCAATGGATATCAGCAAACTCAGCTTTTTCTAAGGGACCCTTCAAAGGACGCCGAGGACATGCTGAAGTGGGCCTATTTCGATAGGTTACCGCGTTGTAACCACGAAAACGTTACTTTAATGCAAAACGGAGCTCTCATACGCTATGAGAAGCTTTAAAAAAGAAAATATAGGTGTGCTAAAGTTATCTCGCTGATCCCAGAAGCTAAACTACGTCGTCATAGGCTTTCAAACAGTGATCACGGAGTCTTTTCTTGGTCTCTCATATGAATCAAGTTGGCGGCGGGAAAAAATTCACAATCTTGAAATCAAATTTTCTCAGCAGGAAATGCGTCTTTAGCTGTGAAACAAACATTAATATAACCAGAAAGTGCCACGGGATCGATATTTAATCGAAACGAATATTAGACGTGGTTACACGCAGTGACCCTTCCAAGGGAAACCTACATGCTACGTGAAACACGTGGAGTGTATGCAGTAAGCGTACGCCGTGATTTGCACGTGCCAGATGGCGACCTGAGAGCCGGAAGTGCATGCATCCACCTATCGCTCCGTATACCCTCACGCATATATGCAGCGGCCCCCGAACTCGAGAGTGCGGAAAAACTCCGGCTCCTCTGCAGCTGCGGACGGAGGCGAAGCGGCGCCCGACAACAATGGCGAGATTGTGCGCGCTTGTTGTTCGTATACGCCGCGCCAATCAGAATGCTCTATACTCTTCCCGGCTCGTCGACAGGGGCCTCGTCTTTAAAGCCCATGAATACGCAGACACACGAGGCCGATCGACGTCTCGAACGAGCCGCAGTTGCCGGCTGTCGGCTTGAGCCAGAAATTTGTGTCAGTTGGTCGAAAGTGAACTCGGTTAAACTTTGTGATGCGGACAAAGCAACAACAAAAGCAAGGAAAAATTAACGAGGGACGGCAGGGACAAGTGCTCT
>JARKHS020002357.1:5000-25016 GCA_030143305.2 Amblyomma americanum
CCGCTAAGCAACAAGGTCACCAGACAATCAAGATTACCTGACAAGTTTGGCGGAAAGTAGTGAAAATCGTTTCTGGGCGATCCAGAGGTGGCATCGACCAAGAAGATCAAGTGGAGGGCAAGGAGGAACAGCGACGACAGCTGAAGGGATCTGACAAAATGTCCGATCGTGAACAAACACTGAAAAAAGGGACGCCAAAGACTCTGTGAAGAGGACACAGAGCAAGAGCAATAACAAGGCAAGTTCCAAGGAATCACAGCAAATCCGGCAGGATTCTGACACTGATATGGACTCTATGGATTCAGAGGTGGAGAGGAGGGATCACCAGAAACACAACAAGCCGTCAAGCAACCAAGAGGGAGCCAAAGTGCCAGAACATGAATGAAGCAGCGACAAGGAGGAGTCCGAGCCTAGGCTGTCGAAACTTGCAAAGATTGACAAGAACATATTCATCAACCTAGTGAAGGTTTCACAAATGACAGCAGGCGACGGTAAAGTAGGCGCAGTCATTGATAAAATTATCAATGAAGTCTGTAAGCTGAAGGCTTTGACCATGGAAGCCACACATGAGAATGAGTTCCTGAAAGGCAGACTCGCAGAGTGCAGGGCTCCAATCCAGTCCCTAACGTATGCAGAAGTCACAAAGACCATCTCTGAACAACGACAAGAACAAGAGACGAGAGCAATCATAGTAACCTCAAAGGAAAGAAGGAAAGAGAAGATCCTTCAGGACCTAAAGAAGATCATGGACCCCATGGAAATGGACATCAAGGACACAACCATGAGGTCTGGTAAGGAGGGGGTAGTGATTGTGTCCAGAGACGCCCCCTCCTTGGAAAAAGTAGCAAAGAAGATTCAGAGCGACAGTGGTCTGCTAGATTTGCAGATCCACCATCCGAAAGGACGAAGAATGGAAATGAAAGTCGTGGGCGTGGATCAGGAGATGGAGGACGAGGAACTCATAACAAGGATTATTTGCCAGAATAACCTCCAGTGTAAAGAAGACATTGAGGTCAAAGCGAAATATAAAGGACGCTACGGGAAAACCGTAATCATAACTGTCAACAAGCAAGCCTACCAGGCCTTAAAGGACAAAAGTCACGTCAACGTAGGCTGGGAGAGGTGCGCCCTGTATGACAACATATTTGTGACAAGGTGCACCAAGTGCCCATCACTGGATCACATGGGGAAGTTTTGCCGACAGCCAGAGAGATGCGTAAACTGCTCAAGGACGGGGCACTCGGCAGAGGAGTGTCAGAGTGAATCTCTTTGCATGGCGTGTCAGAATGAGGGTGTGTTGAAGGAGGAATGCAACCACCCTCTCCTCTCCTTGTACTGCGAGACATTTCAGAAGAAAGTGCAAGAGGAGAAGAGAAGGATCGTCCAAGGGATGTACTAAGGCTCGTATCCATCATGGCGGGAACGACCCCTGATCTGCGGAAAAACAGAGACCATACTTCAGCAACGACGAATCAAGACTCCGAAGTAATAGAAGTCATACAGGTTAATCTGGCACGAGCCTTCAAGGCAAACCAGTCCTTCAGGGATTACAATCATGAATATCAGCATGATATTTCTGTGGTGCAAGAGCCATACAGCCTCGAGGATAAGTTAATCCCATTTCCTATCAAGCATAAAATAGTGGCAACTAAGAAAAATCCAAAGACCGCAATAATAGTGCATAAAGAAAACATGCAAATTTTTCCAATAAAGATCGAAGAAAAATTAATAGTAGCGAGAATCATAAAAGGAGACAAGAAAATTGTAGTAGTAAATGTGTATTGCCCCCCTAACGAAGACGTATCAGCATTGCTGCTAAAATTAGAAATGGCAATCGCGCAGTTCCAGAGAGAGAACATTTTGGTCATGGGCGATTTTAATGCCAAAAACGTTTTGTGGGGCAGCAAAGAGTCTGATAACAGGGGAGATGAGGTATATGAATTGGCAATTAGAAACAACCTCATAATTATGAATGATTCAAACTCTCCACCCACATTTAAAACTTCAAGAGCACAAGGTTGGATAGATTTAACCATGGTTAATCAGGTGTTGAATACAAGTGTGCAGCAGTGGGAAGTATTGAAACATGCAAATGACAGTGATCATAGATACATTCAAACTTTAATAGGTAAGGTTGGAAAACCTACAAGATTCCGTATAACTTTAAAGGGAGAACAGGAAATAATTAAGAAATTAAGGGAAGATGAATGGTTTGAGGAGATTCACGACCTCAATACACCAGACGAAATAGAAACAGTAGCAGAGCAACTCTACCAGAAGATAAAGAAATGGAAGACAAAATTTCGCAGTAAATGGAAGGAGAGTAAACACAAATTAAATTCCTGGTGGAATACGGATTTGGAATTAGAACGAAAAAAAGTAAGAGCTATGAGAACACGCTATCAGAAAGCTCAAGGAGAATTAAGACAAATTTTTAAAGCACAGTAATATAAAGAGCACACAATATACAATAATATGTTGAGTGAAGCTCGGGACAAAAGTTGGGAAAAATATGTAGCACAGTATCATCAAATCCGTTTACCTTATCCTATAAAATTGCGAGGGGGCACAGATTCTGGAGAGTGTAACTAAAAAAATGGAAGTGATACAACGACTGTGGAAGAAACAGTGGAGTATATTTTAGATTCTTTGTATGAAAATAAAAGTAATGAAGAACAGCCAGATGAATTACCTAACGAAAATACATCAGTTGCAGATAAGCTGTTTACAAAAGCCGAAATAGAAAACGTCGTGAGGAATTTGAGGAAAGACGTGGCCGTAGGGCCAGATCATTTAAAAACCACTTTTATCCAAGAGCTTTTTGGGGCTCATAAGGGGTTCTTTTTTAAACTATTTATGCCTGCCTAAAAGTGGGCTATATACCTAGTCATTGGAAACAATCCCGAAAAATTTTAATCCCCAAGGCAGGAGCCAAAAATAAAACAGGAATAGAAAAATTTCGCCCAATAGCAATTAACTCAATATTAGGGAAAATTCTAGAGAAATTAATAAAAGATCGATTATATTATTTCCAAAGCAGCGGACAATTATTTCCAAAGCACCAGTATGAGTTCCAACATAATACATCAACAACGAATACATTATTAGTGTTAAAGAAAAGAATCGAACAGCCATCATTAGATAAGCTAGGAACTGTAATAATATCTTTGGATATTAAAAACGCTTTTAATTCAATACAACGTAAAATAATTGTAGAGAAACTGCAGCAACTTAAATGCTACTCCAATTTAGTGAGAATAACAAATTCAATATTGACTCAGAGGAAAATTATATATGAAGATCAAGGAACCTGTATCACAAAAAAATTATCAACAGGCTCTCCACAAGGATCTCCACTAAGCCCACTCTATTGGAATATAATGATTTCAGGGATTTTTGATTTGAAACTACCAGGAGAGGCACATATTCAGGCGTTTGCAGACGACGTAATAGTGGCAATTAAGTTTAAATCTCGCCAGCAAGCAGAACAATTGGCGAACGCAACTCTTGATATTATAGCAGCATGGGGAAAGAAAGTGAATCTAGAGTTTAACCCTGAAAAGTCCAAGGTTATGCTTATTAAGAAAAACTATGGGAGCCACCCTCCAATAATTAAAATAAATAACGAAAAATTAAAAATTACAAATGAACTAAAATTATTAGGAATAATATTTGATAACATAATGTCGTTCTTGCCACATTTAAAATATGTGAAAGAGAAGGTTCAACTTTTAACGGCCAATTTAGGTAAATTTTCAAGAGCAAAAAAAGGAATGAAAGGACAACACTTAAAGAAGTTATACACGTTAGGAATAGAAAGAATGATAGTGTATGGAGCCCCGGTTTGGTATAGTAATAAGGTGGCAATAAATCGGAAACTGAAGTCAATACAGCGCATTCCTTTAATTCTTATAACTAAGGCGTACAGAACTACACCAAATGTAACACTTAATGCATTAGCGAACCTACCCCCAGTACAATTAAAAATTCAGCTCGAAAAAGAAATATATGACATAATGCAAGGAATAAAAACATACCAGATTAACGATCCGATTTTTGCAGACAAAGATATAGGAAATAAGTTCGATCTATGGGTGTATCATCCTGCAGAGAAACTAGCGTATGATTACACTGAAGATATCAATTCAGAAGCTGATCAGAAAATATAAACAGATGGGTCACAAATAGAGGACAAAATAGGTGCAGCCTTATTGGTGTTTGATGCGAAAGGGACACAAGTGGAAGCAAAACAATTCAAACTTCCTCAGTACGCCAACAATTTTGATGCGGAAGTTGTGGCAATAAAGAAGGCCATAAAATATGTGAAGAAAGATAACATAAGCAAAAGCCAAATTCTCACGGATAGTCTTTCAGCACAGAAGGCAATCAAAAATCCAAACAGTAGAAACTCAGCAATTCAGGAGATTAAACTAGAGCTCAGTAAATTGCAAAATCAGAATATCACTTTAACGTATATCAAAGGGCACAGTGGACATAGAGGAAATGAAACAGCAGATGCTTTGGCTAAGGATGCTGCAATGAAAGGAGAAAAGATTAAAATTCCAATATCGAAACAATACATAAAGAAGCAGTTGATAAACGCGATGTATGATAAGTGGAACGAAATGTGGAATCAGGAGGGAAAAAACAGTAGCACATTTGAGTGGATTAGAAGTGTAAAATCCTTACCCCAACACTTCCCAACCAATCATTACACATCACAGGCAATCTCTTCTCACGGCAGGTTTCCCTTTTATTTCTACAGATTCAATATCTCAAACTCACTGAAATGTATGTGTGGAGAAAACGCCATAAACTTTGATCATTATCTAGAAAAATGTCCAGTGACAAAGAAAGAAAGAGAACAACTAACAAAAATATTGGAACCTAATTTAACAATTAGGAAACCAGAGATAATCAAACAATCGGAGAGCTATGACATACTTAATAACATGGCACAAATAATACTAGAAAAGTCGTATGAATTACAATTATAAAGGAAAAACTTTTAGCAGAGAAAAGTGACAACTGTAAGGCATGCCTTTTCACGGTGAGATGTGTGTGGGGGCCCCAAGACCAGACCAGGTGGGCACTAGTTGCCCGCCCCTACTGCGCACTCACGGGGGAGGCTCGCATTAGGTTATAAAGGCAATAAACGTACTGAAGATCGGTGGCCAAAAATTTTGAAGAACCGGTATGGCAGAGCAAGTGTAGCGAATCGAACGTATTGAAAGTAATATAAAATTTGAATAAAAAGTAGAGAATTAGTGATGCGTCACATCAATAAACAAGTGGAGTGGGTTCAAACGACATCAGGGATTACAGGGATTACTGGGTTGAAGCAGCTGGAGTCGTCGGTGCGGCGCAGCAACGAACAAGAAAGTGATGTTTGTGGTTGTGAATTTGTGAGTGCCAGAAGAGGACACGGAGTGACAAAGAACTGGAGTGTGGTGTGCAGTGTGCAGTGCAGTGGGTGAGGTGCCTACGGGTCTAGTATAATCTTAACTAAGACACGGAGTGTTGTGAGGTGTCGTGTGGCGCAAACCATGGCTGACAAGAGCAGTGAAGAAGAGGAAGACACAGGAGGCAGTTTGAAGACAAGACAAGACAAGCCACCCAAGTTTAGTGTATATCAGTGCAGTGCAGCAAGCATTGTTAAAAAAAAAGAAATATTAAACGCCGCTGGTCTGGCTGGCCCGTTCCCTAGGCTTGGGGGGGGGGGGCGATGATGGTATCTACTTCCTTTTTCCTCTTTTCTCCCTCGACTCTTCCCTTCCTTCTTTCCTTCTTTCATTATTAAAAAAACATGTTTTGGTACTAGACCGTTTATTTTAATTTTTTTGATTGGCATATTCATCACCCGCGCATTAGTGGTGCGGGAGAGTCCCAATCTAGGGCCTCAATCTACTCTGTCCGTATCTACTGGGGTCCCTACCACGGCGGCGAGGCGATCGGGTGAGCGGGCGGATCGGTGCGGGGTGTTTTCCATTTTTGGGCTGGAGGACCCTCACGTGAGTCAAAAATATTTTGCACTCCTCTTTCGTAAACGTACCGTGTACCTCATACTCATATTTGATGAGTCTAGACCAAATATTTCGAAAGTTATAACAATTTTTAGATTCCAGACCTAGTGTAAACAAAGGCCCGTCGAGGTCCGATAACATAAATAACAGTTTTAGGGGAAAATAGCGTGTGCAACCCGCTAAACTGAGTCGTTCTGGGTTCGCGCTTAACTTCCGATCATTTTGGTATATATTTGGTATTTGTCGACCTATTTTTGCCAAAGTTATCGGCTTTTTTGATCTGTAAACGGTGGTCAGGAACTTAGCCCTAACTGGCTACCTACTGGCTTTTATTTGCTGATAATTTAAAAATACTCTAATTACACATTGTGCAGTATATATTTTTGGAATCCTGGCGATACGGTGATTCTTTTGATGTCATTCGCATCTTGCTAGAGATATTTTTGACCGAGTTATTAGTGGAAAAGGCCGCGCACGTGGTTTTTGTTTACGTTGTTGCTAGGCAACGAACCGTCGGTTGCTCAAAAATTGGTTTCTCTCTGGCTTTACAGCAAAGAAACGTTGAGTGTAATATACCATTAGATTCAGAAAAATAAGGGGCAGGCATTAGCGTTGGTTTCAACATTTTATCTTGTTTCGTTCAGAAGTTATTGATTCTCGCATTTGGAGCAGGGGGAAGTTAATTGTTATTATACTGCGGGCACGAATTCCGCCAAATTTGGCGGATTTTGCAAAAGTGTTTTTTTTTTGCTCGGTAAAGAGTGTTGAGTAGTTATTCTGACTTGTTATATATTTTTGGAACTGTTTTATGACGAAAGCACTAGTTTTAGCACTTTCAGTGAGTTTGAGTACACCAGGTAGAGTAATAATGAAAAACGCCACGCACGTGATTTTTTGTTTACGTTGTTGCTAGGTAACGAACCGTCGGTTGCACGAAAAGCGGCTTTTCTCTAGTTGTATGGTAGAGAAAGGTGGAGTGTGATATATCATTGGATTCGGAAAAATTGGGAGCAGCCATTGGAGTTATTTTCACCTTTGTATTTTGGGTTATTTGGAATATGTCGAGTTTCTTGCTTCTGGAGCTGGGGGAAGTTAATTGTTATTATACTGCGGACACGAGTTCCGCTAGATTTGGCGGACTTTTGGAAAAAGTATTCTCTGGAACAAATCTCAAAGAACTTGAAAACACTGCTAACACGTGGCTATTAAATCTTAGTGTATGGCTAAACTTAAATAGTCTTGAACTCAACGAGAAAAAAACTAAATTTATGCTTTTTTGTGCAAAAAACAAGCCAATTGATCACGATTTTAAGCTTCGTTACGGCTCTTGCTACCTTGAGCGTGTCAGCTCCCATTCCTTTCTAGGAGTTAAATTCCATCACAGCCTAGGCTGGAGCGACCACATAGACCACACCCGTGTCAAGATCGCGAGAGCTATTGGTATGCTTTCCCGGCTTCGAGATCTTATACCTTGCTCGCTGAAAAGACAGTTGTATTTCTCTCTTATCCATTCTCGCATCAGTTATTGTCTTCTTATCTGGGGTACTTGTAACTAAACTGACTTAGAAAAAATATCAGCCCTGCAGTCGCGTGCAGCTCGGTTTCTTTTACCTGCAGGAAACAACACAAATAGTTGCTCGGCAAATACACAGTCTCGAATGATCCCTGTGAAAACCATGTATGAACTCAAAATATGTGTGTTTATTTATAACGAAATAAAAACAAATTACATTAATTTTTTTAACACGTACCTAAATAGATCTACTGGTTACAGCTTGCGTCAGACTTCTGTTGTGGTAAATAGGCCTCGTACTAACTACGGAACACAATCAATTGAGAACCAAATCATGTTGATGTGTAATTCTCATCCGTTTGTAATAGATGCAGCTAAAAATAGTCCTACGCCCAGGGGTATTAAACGCATCTGTTCGTCTTTCTTTTTGTTTAACGTTGTGTCCTAGACGACCAAATGCTTACTTCTGGTTCTGTTTGATGTAATATTATGTCGGTTCGAACAACCCTAATGTATTGCATTCCTGTACCATTTTTGTATATGATTTAGTGTGTATTATTATTTTATTATCTGTATATATTTACAAGAACTGTTTATGATGCGTCTTTTGTGTAAGTGATGGCAAGGACAGCCTTTTTTTGTTGTGTAATGCAATACCGCTCCTGCTGCTGTACCCAAGCGAGGACAAGACCCAGTCAGGAGGTTTAGCACCTCCTTTTGTCTTGCCTCGTGGGCAATACCAGTATGTTGCCCAAAGGAGAAATAAGCAAAAAAAAGTCTTTTCTTCGTTCTGTGAAGTGTGTTGATGATATGGGTTGACTTTCTATACGGTTTTGGAACTGTTTTACGTGGATCCCACTAGGTTTAGTACATTTTCAGCGATCTTGAGCATACCAAGTAGAGAGGAAACAGCTTATCGTGACACTGACACCAATCAGAACATGCGGAGGTCGGAGAAGACGGGAATGTGGGAAAAGGGGAAGGAGAAGAGGAAACACAAAAAGAGGCAGGAAGTGCAGAAGTCACCGGGAGGATTTTTTAAAAAACTCTGCGGAGGTACCCCATTCGACGGAGGCCGAGACTTCTGAGTGGGGAGATGATAGTGAGGTGATCTCCCACGAACGGGCCGGCGGCTCTTGCCAGGAGGAATTTCCGTCATTAGACAGGCAAACGGAAGAGCATCACACTCCTGATGTGTGCAGCACGCGAGGAACGCAGGGCAGCCATACTTGCGAGACAGAACAGGAGAGGACCATTACAAACAGAATGGGTAGAGCGGATCGAAAGTTTTTTCAGGCTCTTGTAAAGTTGGCAGCTAAGATGAGTGAGGACGAGGAGGCTACTCTCCTCACCAATGTCGCACTTAGTAATTTCACTAAGATGAAGGAAATTGCTTTGGAGGCAACTCATGAGCTGCATACACTTCGAGGCAAAGTAGAGGTTCTTCGAGAAAAGGAGAGTCGCACGTACAGTGAGATTATACAAGGTATCTCTAGCGGACAAAGAGAGGAGGCAAAGGAAGTTAAACCTAAAGAGCCTGCGCACAGGACAACCGAGGCACTGGTAGTGACCTCGCAGTCACTGGGAGCGGACAAATTGTCCAGCTTGATAAAGGACAACATTGACCCGTTTAAGCTTGGCCTTAGGGAGGTGTCAATGAGAAAAAGCCGCGAGGGTATAGTGATTGACTCCGCCTCGAAAGAGGGAATTAAGAACTTGGAGGAGGAGTTGAACAATAATCCCGCCACTAAAGGAAAGATTGACACAAGAAGGCCCAAGAAAAGGCTCCCGCAGATCAAGATCGTAAGAATCCCGGAGGATTTTCCCACTAAACAGCTTTCGGAGCGTATTGTGTCGCAAAATGACTTAAATTGTGACCCCGAAGACATCACAGTCGTAAAATCCTGGAAAGGCCGCAGTGGTGTAACCGTTGTAGCGGAACTGGGGCGCAGGGCATTTGAAGCTTTGAAAGGTAAATCAAAAATGTACATTTTCTGGTCGGTGTGTCCCTTTTATGATAACACCTTTGTTCTTAGATGTAAGAATTGTGCCAAGATAGGGCACCTAGAGCGAGACTGTGATAACAACTCTCGCTGCACAGAGTGCGTGGGGGACCATCACTTCCGCCAGTGCAGCTCAAGAGTTAAGCAATGCAGAGCCTGTCATGAGGCAGAGCTTCCTAATGCACTGCGATAGCACTCTTTCTTGAGCTTCCGATGCCCAGCTTTTAAAGAGGCACAAATTAGGGAAACAAGTTCCCTAGTTTCACACTTATAATTTAGCAGAGGCAAACAGCAGCAACTGAGCAGTTTCCTGTCTGGACGCATATTTGTGGACAGATCAGCAATCATGGCAAAGCTTTCATTAATTCAGGTCAATTTAGGTAGATCGTTTAAAGCGACACAGGATCTATGCAACAATAGTCTTGAGCTCAGACAGGACATAACACTAATTCAAGAACCTTACGCTCCAGAAAATAAAATAATTGGTTTTTCATTAAAAGATAAGAAAATACATAGCAATGAGAAACCGAAAGTTGCAATAGTAGTGCATAATCCGAACATAGGCATCTTTCCCATAATTGTATCAGCAAAAATAATTATAATGAAAATTTATGTCAATGCCAGAGAATTTGACATAGTAAATGCTTATATCCCGCCTACTGAGGACGTCAGTGAAACTCTGACTGTTATTGAAGAACATTTACGGAAGAGCACACCCAAACATCTTATCATTGCGGGGGATCTTAATAGTAAGAATATGCTGTGGGGTGGTCAATTAACAGAGGACAGAGGCACCAATGTACTGGAGTTTGTTTTAAGAAACAATTTGACAGTGGTAAATGATAACAACTCCATACCAACATTTCAAACAGTGAACGGGCGAAGCTGGATAGATTTGACGATAACCTCAGCACCAACTATGAAGTTAATAGAAGACTGGGAAGTTCTAGACATTCCCAATAGCTCGGACCATAGGTATATTAGGACAATTTTAACCCAAGACCAGACAGGCGGCAGCAAACGATTGACAAAAATGGGAGAATATAGATTTCTCGCAGAGCTGACTGAGGACGAATGGTTGAAAAAAATCAGCGGCATAACTTTCATGTCTACCGAGCATTTGGATTCCATCATCAAAGCATTCTATCGCAAGATTAGGACATTAATTGATAAGTTTTCCAAAAAAATTAAACAGCAGAACAAGGATAAAATAGCCAAACCATGGTGGTGTCCAGAGTTGGAAATAGAGAGGAAGAGAGTACGAGCTTTGAGGCGAAGGTTTCAGAGATCAAGGAACGTATTAAGAGAAGATTTTAAGAAGGTGTATGAGGAGGTGCTGAACAGATATAATGAGTTACTCAACGTTAAAAAAGATGAGTCATGGAAAGAATACTGCAGTAGCATTAAGAACAAAAATCCATTCACCTTACCTTATAAATTAGCGGCAAGAAAGATTAAAGAAGGCACAATAATTAAAGCAATTCAAAAGCCTAACAGAGAAGTTTGCAATACTC
Source organism: Amblyomma americanum (assembly GCA_030143305.2). NCBI lineage: Eukaryota > Metazoa > Arthropoda > Arachnida > Ixodida > Ixodidae > Amblyomma > Amblyomma americanum. Next base: position 16,054 of record JARKHS020002357.1, read on the forward strand.
TGCTGGAGACTACGGAATTCTTATTAGAAAGTCTTTACGAGCTCGAACGAGTGCAGCACAGTTCACTACAGGTACAGGCCAGCTCTATGGCGGCCGAGGAACAGGATCGGGACCAAATCATCCCATTCACTGTAAATGAACTTTCAGGTGTCATTAAGAGTTTCAGGAAGAATATAGCCCCAGGGCCTGATCTCATAACAACGAGATGGCTCGTACACCTTTACAATAGTAATAAAGAATTTTTATTGAACATATTTAATGCAGCACTTCGATTTAGATATTTTCCTAAAGCCTGGCGGATAGCTAGAGTAATTCTAGTCCCCAAGAACAGATCAGCAGAAAATAACGTGGATAACTATAGGCCTATAGCCATTAATTCCATATTTGGAAAAACCTTTGAGAAATTGATCTACCAACGGCTATACTTTCATTTGACACGTCAAGGAGCCTTCCCGAACAATCAATATGGCTTTACGGAGGGGAGATCGGCAGTACAGGCCCTCAGTGAGATTATGGAAGCAATAGAAGACAGTAAAGTTAGGAAAGAAAAAATCTTAATTATATCTCTCGATATAAAGAATGCATTTGGAAGTATAAATAAGGATTCAGCGGTAAAGGAGTTGGAGAATCAACAAACTCCACAGTATCTAATTAAGATTGTAGAGTCTATATTATCAAATAGGAGGGTGACATACTCATTGCCCGACTGTACTTTGCTTTGCAAGTTAAAGAAAGGCACTCCACAGGGCTCACCTTTGAGCCCTTTAATTTGGAACCTGACAATTACAAAACTTCTGAGAAAATCTTTTCCTGACGGCGCAAAGATACAGGCATTTGCAGACGATATTACCTTAACAATAAAAGCAGGATCTAGGCGCGGACTAGAGGAAGCCGCCAATAAGGCTCTGGATATAGTGCACTCCTGGGCTCAGAGTGAGCAACTGTCCTTCAGTTACAAAAAATGTGAATTCTTAATACGGGGTAAAGAATACCAGAAAAGGCCACCACTTCTTTATTTGGGCGGGAAAGCCATCAAATGCGTTAAATCTTTAAAGATTCTAGGGGTTACCTTTAACAGTTCGTTGGGATTCTTAGATCACCTAGAAATTATTAAAAATAAGGTACAGACACTTACTTATCATCTTTCGCAATTTCATGGTAACCACTGGGGAATGTCACCGCTACAACTTAATCAGATTTATACCAGAGGTATTGAGAGGATAATTGCCTATGCCTCTCCTATCTGGTTCTCTAGCAATGTTCATATCCTAAGAAAATTAGAGTATTCAAATAATTCCACTTAATAAAATCAGTAAAGGTTACAGAACTATCCCTAATAACACCCTTAACGTAGTTACCAATATTCCGCCGATCCACTTAACACTTGGAAGAGAGACTGAGCTGCATAAAATTCTGCATAATGCTCAATCATTCAACTGGGAGGGGAACGAGTATTGGAGGGCTGACATCGTTGCTAAAGGCAGCAAATGGCTAGTTCACCCAGCAAATGTAAAGGCATATGAATTCTCGAATACGGAATATCAGACTGACTTTAAATTTTATACAGATGGGTCAGAACAAGATAAGAAAGTAGGAGCAAGTTATGTTATACTGAACAAGAGTGGCGAAGTGATAGATTATAAATTGTTTAAATTGCCCAGCCATGCAGATAATTTCATCGCGGAGACCGTAGCCATTAAGAAGGCAATAGAGCGAATTGATTCTATGTCGCATACTGCCTCTTATCAAATAATTACAGATAGTATGTCAACCCTTCAGGGTCTCAAAAACCCACATAATTTAAATTTCTTCATTCAGAAGATTAGGGTCTTACTAAATAACACTAGGCATGATATAAAATTTTCATATGTAAAAGCACATAAAGGAATCTATGGGAATGAATTAGCTGACGAAATGGCTAAGAAAGCCTGTAATGAGGGCCAAGCGGTGGAGACACCAATGACCAAGACGTTTATTAAAAAGAAACTTAAAGAAAAATATCTCGAATTATGGAACAGAGAATGGCAGAATTCAGACCCAACGTACTGCTACCAGTGGATCAAAAATATTAAAAGAATTCCTCCTCACTTCCCTCTGGATCACTTTGCTACACAAGCAGTGTCAGGACATGGGAGATTCCCCTATTACCTCCACAGATTTAACATACTGCAATCGAATCTGTGTAAATGCAACAAATTGGCGGATTCATTTGATCATTACTTAACAGACTGTTCACTAGTTTATGATTTAAGATCTCAGCTAGCACATAAATACAGGAACAGCCTGTCGAGTTCCAAACAAGAAATTCGAAGAAGCAAAGAAGATATGATAATCATCAGCAAATTAGTCAGATTAATAAATGAACAAACCTATTAGAGCACGAGTTCCATAAGTCAAACAGTTTAGGTGCAAACACGTATTTCTGCGGTTGGCCCCTCCTCCCTCTTTTTTTATTTTTTTTTCTCCTTCTTCTTCCTTCTGAAATAGCAAAACTGAAACCGGCGGTGCTGGAATTATATCTAATATTGAGGTCAAAACTTGCCCGGGATCAATCCCAGTTGAGAAGGGGGCTCGTACGTCTTGCCGTAGGTGCAATCGGCTCACCAAAGGGGCCTCCTGGGACATGGTGGCATCGTGACCTCACCTTATACAGCCCCAACAGAGCTATTGATATCTGCATCCTTGAAAAGAAAGGAAACACCCATGCCAAGGTCCTAGTAACAGGACAAGTCAAAGGAAGAAAGAGTTGGCGCCGCTCCTACCTAAGCGTCCAATCAATGAGTGTCTCTGGGTATTGAATTGCTCTAAGAGCCGCATTACTGCAGCCGCCGAAGGCTACATTAACCATATCGAGTAGTGAAACATACCCCCGGCGCGGCAGCTAACAAAGAAAAAGGCGTTTCAAGATCTATGTAAAGGCGGTGGAGTTGCACTGTAGGTTAAAAATATTCTTTCATAGAAGTACAGTTTTTCAAGTCTGCGATTTTTATCAATAGAAGCGGTTCTGTGTTCGGTGTTGGTTATCGGCCCCCTTTGCAAGAATTTTGTTCTTTTCTTGATAGCATACCGATAAGAAACCAATTGTAATTATGGCCGATTTTACCATAACATGTGTTGGAACAATCAGCGGCAACAAGTGACTTTCTCGACATCATTTCTTTACATGGTTTCTCTAACATTGTTAATGCGCCTACACGTGCTACTTGGGGTCGGGTGAGACCCTAATTGATTTATGCTTGACTAATTGCGACGAACAGGACCCAGGTGTCTTGCTAAGTGATTTTAGTGACCACCTCTTGCTTTATTCCAAGATGGCGTGCACAAATCACTACACCTCGGTTCAGCCTGTAACACAGGAAAAAAAAATGAACACATGGTCTCCAATGTGTACTGTCTTTGCGAGATTGACCCTAATGTAGTACACAATACTCGCAAAAAATAATAGAGCTGCGCTTTTACTGTAGCAATGTTAACCAAGGGCAAAAAAGCGCCAAAAACTTGCGAAAAACTTCTGCTTTAGTAAAGCGCATAAGAGGCCGAAATCACCTGTTTGGCATATTTAAAAAAACAAACAAAATAAACGAGAGAGCTGTCAATTCTAGAACAGCATAAATAAGATAGGAATAAATTAGGTTCGGACATATATAAATCTCGAATTCATCACTGCAGTGGAAGGTTCTAACGAATTAGCTGCGATCCGCAAAAGACCTGGCGTACTGTAGAGGAAACTCTACAAAATACCGCAAACAGAAATCCCGGTTGATGATATGTAAACAGGGGCGGGGGGTACTAAGAGGCGAAGCTCTCGCCAATGTAACGAACAAACGCTTTTCAACGTTTGGAAAGTTTGATGGCGCTGACCAACGGACATTTTGGCGCCAGCTTTATTTCAGTGCAGTTCATTCCAGGTTTCGCTATTGTTCGCTTATCTGGGGAGTCACTGAGAAATCTAATCTTGAAATGCCCTTTTTATTGCAAAAGAGATCTATTCGCTTTGTTGAAAAATTTTCAAGATATGACTCCACATATTCCTACTTCAGAGAGTACTACCTATACAAACGTTACACTACCAGCGACCGTGTCGGGCGGCATTCTTGGAACTCGTAGCCAATCGACAACAATGTTTTTTTGTTTTTTTTTCTAAATTCACGAACGATATGGGTTTAGACGCACAAATATACAGAAACCAAGAAACAGAACCAACTATGCTACGCAGCATTTGAACTGGAACCCATCCCGATTTAATTCATCTTTCCCTGTCTGCTTTTCGTAAGCGAGCGAAAAGTCACTTCCTGGGAAATGCACTATAGTTTTTTATTTTATTTTTCCTGCTTATATCTTTCGCACATTTGTTTTAATTTTCTTGGTAGGTACACAGTTAGTTTCTACACATATGTTGCATCTGTGTCGGCTCTTGCAATGCTCTGTTCTGATTCTAGAAAAAACAGCGCACACAGGACAGGGACCAAGGGAAGAACCGACGACACGAGCGCTTACTTACAACTGATTTTATTAAGCGGAAAGTGAACACTATATATAGGAAGGAAGTAGCAGATACAATCAGAGGCAGTCAACGTCAAAGAGGTGTAAATGGCCGATAAAATCGATAAAACCGTAAGGGGTGAAGATAAAACAAGATAAAACTCAACAGATGACAAGCCATGGTGTAAAGAACCATAAAAACGCTAAGACACGTGAATAACACGTACAGTGCCATGAATAACAAAAAACCGAATACAATCAACAGGTGGAAGGCATGTGAAGGTGACAAGGATTTAAGCAGTGTGAACAAAATTTAACAACTGACATGCGCTTGAAACGGATAACCAGGCACATAACTCACACATTCATCCGTTTTCTTTTTTTCTCGAAAGACTTTGCGAAAGAGGAGAGTGGGTCGAACCCTTCAGCCGCGCTCCAAGCGGCCGAGTCGGGTCGCCCTGCGCAGACGACGTAACGCGGGACAGCGGCTGCTAGCCGTAGAGCGTGTGGCCTCCGAAGGCGACCGCCGCAGGAAGGGATTACCTGCAGGGAATGCGCGGTCCCGACGGGAGACGAGGCCGTGTGGACGGGCGGCAAAGCGTTGCCCGCTGGCCCGCGTACGTGTAGCCGAACTGCTGCGAGAAACGCAGAGACGGGAGCGCCCTGTCCGGGCACGCCCGCGCGAGAAGGGAGATCTCGCGCGGGGTGCGGGGAGGCGACAGGCGCGCGAAAGCGTTTCGTGCGCGGCAGTTTCGGGCGAGGCGCAGAGGCGCGCCGTGGCGCGGTGACGAAGGGGTCCCCCCGGACCCGATGCAAAGGGACCGCCTCCTCGAACGGGCGCGAAGTCGAGTAAGGGTCGAACGGACGCGATCTCGTTGCGAGCGCAGTCCTCCGTCGGTCTAAGTGCTTCGCAGTCTCTGCCCCGAGAAAAACTGGGCCACTCCAGTTGGGGCGGGGGCCACGCAAAACTTGACGATGCCCCTACGCCAGGCCGAGGTCGCTCTCTCGGGGGAAAGAGAGGTGCGGCAGGGAAAAATTAGGCCGCGGCGGTCGGGGGCTCGAAACTTTCTGCGTTATCCGCGCAAACCGCATGCGCCCTGTCCCGAGCGCCGGCCAGCGGCGCCTTCCAGTCTCGCTCGCAGTCGCCGAGGGTGCTGCCGACTGTGAGCGGGGAATGGGCAGAAGGCGTCGGCCGGACGATTGGGAAAGGACGCGCGCGCGCGCTGGACCGCGCCGGAATCAAACGCGAGAGCGCACATTTGTGTCGACCTCAGATCAGGCGAGACAACCCGCTGAATTTAAGCATATCACTAAGCGGAGGAAAAGAAACCAACAGGGATTCCCTGAGTAGCTGCGAGCGAAACGGGACCTAGCCCAGCACCGAATCCCCCGTCCTTGCAGGCGGTCGGGAAATGTGGTGTATGGGAGGCAACGTTCCCGGGAGTTTGCGACGGTGCAAGTCCCCCTGACAGGGGCTTGTCCCAGAGTGGGTGCCAGGCCCGTCTCCGCCGTTGCGCGCCCGGGACGAAGCCTCCCGTGAGTCGGGTTGCTTGAGAGTGCAGCCCTAAGTGGGTGGTAAACTCCATCTAAGGCTAAATACGACCGAGAGACCGATAGTCAACAAGTACCGTGAGGGAAAGTTGAGAAGAACTTTGAAGAGAGAGTTCAAGAGTACGTGAAACCGCTTAGAGTAAAACGGGTGGGCCCTCGAAGCTCGAAAGCGGTGGGATTCAGTCTCCGGACGACTGCCGAGCTGGCGGCGTCGGGTAAACGGCTCCTCTCGGGGGGCTGTTCCGGCTGCCAGTGCGCGGACGCGGTCTCCGGCGTGCGCACTTTCCACCGCCGGTAGAACGCCGCGACGGACGCGGGTCAATGGGAAAAGTACGACTTTGAGTCCGGCTCTGGAGGTGCCCTGCTCGTCCCCTCGGGGACGGTTCGCGGGAGTTATACCTTGCCGTGCACGAAGAGTTCGTCACCCCGTCCAGGCCCCATGGGCTTCTCCCGGCTGTCGGGAGGCCCGAACGATGACGCCCTCTGGAATCGGAGCGGAGGACCCGCTGGGCAAGCTTGTCGCCTCTTGTTGTCCGGGTTGGTCCCGTGGCGGCGGGCTGGCGGCGAGGAGCCGGGCGAGCGGCGAGTTCTCCCGTGGAGGCGCTATCGTGGTTTGCGGCGAGTAGGTCGGTAACCCACCCGACCCGTCTTGAAACACGGACCAAGGAGTCTAACATGTGCGCGAGTCAATGGGTCTCTCGAAACCCAATGGCGCAATGAAACGCGAAGGCCCTTCGCGGGCCGCGTTGCGATCCCGGACAGCACAGGGGTTCGGGCGCAGCAACGGCCCGTCCAAGGCGCTCACTTGTCGCCGGGGCGGAGCTAGAGCGCACACGTTGGCAACCGAAAGATGGTGAACTATGCCCGGGCAGGACGAGGCCAGAGGAAACTGGTGGAGGTCCGAAGCGATTCTGACGTGCAAATCGATCGTCCGATCCGGGTATAAGGCCAAAGACCAATCGAACCATCTAGTAGCTGGTTCCCTCCGAAGTTTCCCTCGGGATAGCTGGCGCTCGATGGGAGAGCAGTCACACCTGGTAAAGCGAATGATTAGAGGCATTGGGGTCGAAACGTCATCAACCTGTTCTCAAACTTTCAATGGGTGTACGGGAGGCCTTCTGGGTTGAGGCCTCCCGCTGCGATGAGAGTGCCAAGTGGGCCACACACACACACACACACACACACACACACACACACACACACACACACACACACACACACACACACACACACACACACACACACACACGCGCGCGCGCGCGCGCCGCGCGCACGCATACACACAAACACACGCACGCACGCGCACACACACGCACGCACACACACACACACGCACGCACACACACACACGCGCGCACACACACACACACACACGCACACACACACAGCGAGCGGTGAAGAACGCGATTTTTTGAACGGCGAAGAACGCGTTGATTTTGCTCTGACCCATCGCGATGGCTCAGTGGTTAGGGCGCGCGGCTACACATCCGGAGTACCCGTGTTCGAACCCCACTGCGGCGGTAGCGTTTCGATGGCGAAACGCAAAGGCGCCCGTGTGCTGTGCGATGTCAGTGCACGTTAAATATTCACAGGAGGTTGAAATTACTTAGGATCCCTCCAATACGACACCTCTTCCTTCCCTCAGTCCCTCCTTTATTCATTCCCTTATGGCGCGGTTCTGACTTTATGGGTCCAGATGTACGCCGAGATGTTACAAAGACACTGCGCCATTTTCTTCCCCCCAAAACCATTTTCATCTTCCGCCATATTTGTTTACATTTTTTGTATTGTTGCCTGACCTGATTCTTGTATTGCTTTTAGGTGAAGAAAAAAGAATGCCTTCGAGTGTCTTCAGAGCAGTTAAGTATAATTTTATACAGATTACACTCATACGCCTGTTTGTGCGTACTGTTACTCCTGTCTGAAAAAAAAGCCAGGTGTAAAAAAATAGGGGGGGCGGGGGGGAGAAGCACCGTGGCGCCACCTGTCAACCAACGCGGGCGCTTAAGAAGAAAAGCGCGCGCTTCCCTTGCTTCCCTCGACACCAGCCGGCCGTGCGCTGTGTTAGCTCTCTGTGCGTAAGTGCGGTGCACGAGACAGCACGCGGTCGCTTGATTTCGGCTATTTCAGTCGCCTGTTGGCCACCGCACGCTCATCTCTGCCCGACGATGGAGCGCCGTGGAAGAAATGGGTAAGTGTTATTAAGAGCAGGCTATTATATACATGTTGTTCGCCACTCCTTGTGCACTATTTCAGCGTGTGAATGGTTATTACCTGAAAGTAGTATATAGCACGTGTACTACGGAGAATAAATTCTCTTTATGGTTTATGGCGGTTTAACATTCCAAAGCGACTCCGGCTATGAGGGATGCCGTAGCGAAAATTTCGAAACCACGTGCCACTGACATCGCGCGGTGCACAGGCCTCTAGCATATCGCCTCCATCGAAATTCGACCGCCGCGGCCGGTATCGAACTCGCGTCTTTCGGGTCAGCAGCCGAAATCTACCACTGTTACCAAATTCCGTTGGGCGATGCCTTTCGCTCCCGCCGCTGTGGATCAGCGGTTAAGGCTCTCGTCTACTAAGCCGGAGTGCCCAGGTTCGAGCCCGACCGCGGCGGCAGCGTTTCGATGGAGGCGAAACGCAAAAGGCGCCCGTGTGCTGTGCGACGTCGGTGCACGTTTTAAGATTCCAAGGTGGCCGAAATTTACCCGGAGACCACTACGGCACCTCTTTCTTCTTTTGTTCTCCCAGTTCCTCCAACTGTTTTCTCATTTTTGCTTGTCCTTGAAGAGCCTCCGCGTGCACGTAACCAACCAGAAAAATCATTAAATCGAATTGGAACCAGCTGGAAAAGTCAGCAACATAACTGGTTCCAACAGATTCAGTTAGATTCCACTTAGAACCAATATAGTTTTTAAGCTAGGCAA